>CM034147.1:903884530-903914530 GCA_019776745.2 Taxus chinensis
GAAGGAAATTAAATGGGTAAGAGGTTTTTTTAATTAAGTCTTTTGATTTAAAGTTTTGTTTGGGTTGGGTTAATGTATTAAATGGAAAGTTAAAAGGGTTAATGGGTGTATGTGTAAGGGTAAATAATTAAATGGGTAGCTTAGGATTAATGATGTGCTAGGAATGTTATTAAAGTTAATTTAAATGAACCTTGGTGGGGTGAGGTTTAATTAGTTAAGGTTGAGAATAAATTACATTTGATTGCTTGAAATTTATTATTAACTTAAGGTGGATAATTAGAGGAGATTAATTAATTACTTAAATACAATTAATTGTGGGATTAATTAATGGAATGGGAAAATTAACGAAATAATATTACCGGATTAAATAAATTATATTAGTTCAGAAGGAGATGGATTAAATAAATAAGCCAGCCTTTTATAATCATAACTAATATAATTAAAATTGGCTTGGCGTGTTTTGTTGTGGTGATTTTTGGGTGTCACACTTAGTGTGAACCTCCCACCCAACAAAAAATGTCACCAAAAAACCAAAGCATGGACCACTGCTGCAAGCTCAAGGTCATGAGTTTGGTAATTGAGCTCATAATCCTTGAGTTTGCGAGACTAAAAAACTACAACTCGGTTGTCATGCTTTAATACTCCTCCTATATCACCAGCAAAGTGGGGCAGGTGGAACTTCAGTATCTCCCGAATATGATCGGCAACTAAAGACTATGTGCCCCTAGGTATCTCCTCACGACCCTCTCTCTATCAAGGGCTCCTGGATCTCTCCCTCTGTCTCATGGCCCTATCTCCATGTGTTGAGTCATGTTTGTCTAGCTCCACATGATAACTCTCTATCATATGCTCCTCACTGTGGTCTAGAGCGCCATGAGTCGTCAAATTTAAAACAATAAAATATAATTTATTCTCCAACCTTAACTAAAGGTGGATAATTAAACGTGATTAATTAAGGATTAATTAATTAATTAAATACAATTAATTGTGGGATTGATTAATGGAATGGGAAAATTAATGAAATAATATTACCGGATTAAATAAATTAAATTAGTTCAGAAGGAGATGGATTGAATAAATAATTAATATTTTAAAAATTGTAACTAATGTAATTAAAATTGGCTTAACGCTCTTTAATGTAAAAAATATATTTGCCATAATTTTTCTAGCCGAGTGTTGTATTTTTGGCATAGTGATTTTCAGGCGTCACACTTAGTTTAACATTCACTTTGTTAAGCTTTGAGCACAATCATTTCCACACTCTTCCATCTTAGCATTCACTTTGTTAAGGGTTGAGTACATCAATCTCATTTCTATGCTCTTCTATCTTAGCATTCACTTTGTTAAGAGTTGAGCACTTGGTCTTTCATTTCTAAACTCTTCCATCTTAGCATTCAATTTTCTAAGGGTTGAGCTATCAATCTCATTTTTAAACCTCTTCTATTCTAGAATTCACTTTGGTAAGGGTTGAGCTATCAATCCCATTTGTAAGTCTCTTCCATCTTAGCATTCATTTTGTTTAGTCAAGCAATCAATCCCATTTTCAAACCTATTCCATATTAACATTCAATTTGTTAAGGGTTGAGTAATCAGTTGTATTTTCCCTAAACTCTTCTATCTTAGCATTCACTTTGTTAAGAGTCGAGTAGTCAATCAATTCAATTTCCTAGTCTTATATTTTGGCATTTATTTTGTCAACATATAAGCACATCATTTTTTTTTTCCATATTACCCTTTTCCATACAAAATGGTGGGTTCACAGAAGATATCAAACAACAAGTTATTCAAAAAAAATCATGAGATGTTGAAACAATTTTCTCATATGACTTCCCAACTTAGTGAGAAATTACCCAAAAAGCCAATCATATAACTGTTATGTCAAAAACGTAGCACCCTAGGATTTACACATTATAAAACCCTACTTTTGACTAACATGGGATTGTCTCAAGGTGTGGGACCCTCACAAATGATACAAACCTCTAGAGAAGGTTGGTTCCTCTACCTATTCTAATGCTAAAACTACTCCTAGAAAGGGAAATGCAACTATTCTAACACTAACCTAGAATTTCCAAGGGACCAAGGAAGAAAGAGATGCATAAAATGAAACTCCTAAACTAAGGGAGGTGATAACACCAAGAAAAGGGGATGGAGATATCCTTAGTGAGTGAAAATGGAAGAAAATGAGGTAGAAGAGGGCAGAAAAAAGTGCCACATTTCAAAGAACACATTCAAACCTCCAATTTCGTGGAGCACAATGAATTTAAATCCTACAAAAGAGTATAACATGCACAAAATACCTGAAAATGTAATGAAATGAAAAGGAGGAAACACAACTCGAGCTAGGGCGAGAAAAGCCACAAAACACTGATTTTATTGCTTAAAATGATGTACAATCCATTACAATATAGGCACAAGGAAAAAATCCTTTACAAAATGCATAAATTCAAGGCCTGCGGCTCACAAGAGTGCTGGAAAAAATTTGGAAAAGTTACTTTACATTTCATAATGTATCCTCTCTCAAATGAGGGAAAAATTACATATATAGAGGAGGGGAATCTACCAACCTGACAATCCTTCAATAATTTCTTGTATGGAGGTATGGGCGACCATACCGGTTCACTTTCCAATGGTACTTTTATTTCACGGTGAATAGGGGTGCCATACCTCATCAAACTAGGTTGTTGAGCTACCTTATATGGTCATCATTAATTCCCGATCCATATCTAAAACTCCTTGTTGACACCTGAAAGGAACCACCAACTAACACCCGACAAGAATGAGGAGAGTCACCACTGGATGAGGGAATTATTGTCACATGACAAGAAGAAATATATATCGCATGATAGTGAACAGGAAGGTTGACGTGCATCAAGAAGGAATGTTGAAGTGTGACAAAAAGGGGACATGATAGAAGTAATGGGGAAAATTGTCACACGACACCGAGGAATGTTGTCGCATGACATAGGATGGGAAAGTGATGTGTGTCATGCACATCAAGAAGCGGTTGCTTGATTGTTGTGCAAAGGAGGAGAAGTGGTGATGACACATGTCAAGAAGCAGTGAGTTGACATGTGTCAAGAGAACGGTTGACATGCATCAAAAAGTGGTGGTTATGCTGCGATCAAGAAATGGATGGGGCATTGACGTGTGTACAACAAAGGTGTCACTAATGACATGTTCAGGAAGTATGACTAATTGACATGTCAACAAGGCGGTTGAGAGGTGACGAAATCCATATACATTTTTCTAGCTCAACCATTAAAACAAACTCATCTCTAAACCTTCACCACGGCTCATAAGCTCACATGGCGAGCCTTGTAAACTACTCCCCATTAACTATCAATTGCTCAAATCTGTAGGTTAATCCATTTTGAAAGGGGGGGTAAATATAGATAACAATTTGGTGACTTGCGGGGTTATCTGCCTGCTATATCTGAAAGACCAGGGATTTTGCATCCATTGGGCATGGAGTCATTTTAATTGTTGAAACTGGTCTGATGCTTGAAACCCCTTAAACCTCTGAAAGACTTCTAGAACATTATTTCATCATCGAACCTTGCCTGTAACTGGAAGGTGTAACTTGCCAATAAAGCACAACTATGTAAAAATAACAAAATCATACATATCCCAAATGGAACATGTAGATATTGCACAAGCACTTTTCTGAAAGTAAACCTAAACTATAACTTAGCAATGTGCTGCAAGCACTTAGAGGAATTAAGAATCTAAAATATTATGTACATAAATGAGATTCATTCTTAGTAACAATGCTTTAAGTAGATCCCATTGACTGGAATATGTAATTCTTCTCCATCCAACTTTGAAAATTGGAAAGCATTGTTTTCTTTACACCCTGAAATCAAGTAAGGGCCACTCCATATTGCATAAAACTTGGAGTTCCTTCCTGGTTTGGATTTTTTTTGCATCCCATTTCAGAACCAAGTCTCCTTCTTGGAAATTTTTGTTTTTAGACTTATCTATCAAATCTCATCTTTATTTGAGCTTGGTCTTTCTCTATTATTTTCATGGTTTTGGTTTCTTATCTCTTCTAGCTCCATGAGCTTTGCATACCTGACTTCACCAGTTAGAAGTTCAAATAACTCTAGCTACTTAATAAGGTCCAAGGTTGGTAACTCAAGGGATAATGGAAGTCATTTTTCCCTTCCGTAAACTAACTTGAAAGGGGAATAAATAGTTGACTTCTTGGGAGTGATTCTATCATCCCACAATGCTGATTTCAATTTGATATGCCAAGTCCTTTGGTTATCATCAAGAGTTCTTCTTATAATTCTCAGCAAGTTTTTTTCGTGGACTCCGCTTTCTAGTTACCCTAGGGGTAGTAGTTAGAATAAGTGCCCAAGTAGATGTCATTTCTAACAGCCAAATTAGATATCTTTTATCCAAGAAAAGCTAAGGCATTATCTGATATTATAGTGGAAGGGACACCAAACCTTGTTGCAATACCTTCATAGAAATCTAGAATGTTGGCTTCATTTGCTTCCTTAAGTACAACTACTTCTTTCCACTTAGTGAAGTAGTTCGTGGCTATAAGAATCCATTTGTGACCTATGTTGGAACTTGGATTGATCACCCCAATAAAATCCAACCCCCATTGCATGAAAGGTTGTTTAATAGAGATATGATGGAGTAGGAGGGTTGTTAGCTTCTCTTTTCCTATGAAGAAGGCACACTTCTTACATTTCTTGATCCATGAGTAGAAATCATTGAAAATATTAGGCCAGTAATAACCAACCCTCATGATTCTAATAGTTGTTTCTTTTGGGGAAAAATGACCACCTACCTCTCCATCATGAAACTCGTGCAATACCATCTCTATCTAATATTTCTTGATGCACCTTAGGAGGACACCATTCACATCCCTTTTGAATAAAATATTATCTACAAGCACATATGGGATGCAATGAAGTCTGAAATACTTCCTTTTGGATTTACTCAATCCTTGAGGACTTTGACCCATTTGAAGGAAGTATACAATATCCTGAGTCCAACAAGGAATGGGTATACCACCTACAGCCTATTCTTGATTATCTTACAACACCATAATAGCTTCTACCTCATCTCTTGATTCAACATGTTGGTTGGAAGCTAGTTGTTCACACAACCCTTTTCCCCTACCAGTTTGGTCACCTTGATATCAATATCATATTCCATGACCTTGGTTATCTAGTCAGACCTCTTCTCATTAATATCCTCGTTTAAAATAAAATCTTTCACACCCTCATGTGAAACTAGTAAATGGATTTTATTATTTGACACTAGATTCCTAAATTTCTTTAAACTTATAATCACAACAAGGACATGTTTCTCAATGAATGAATATCTCACCTCATAACCTTCAAGTCCATGTCTGAAGAATGTAATAGGTTGCTCTAGTCCTTATTGGTTTGGTTGTACAAGTATTGTAGATATTACATTTATGCCAATGAAAGCATAGAGGGTGAAATCCTTTGAGAAAATGATTGATGAGGGTTGGAGCCTGTGAGACATGCTTTATAGCTTCAAATACATTTATTTTCCGGAGAATCCATTTGAAAATGCTCTTCTTCAACATCAATGTTAATGGCTTGACCAACTTAAAAAGTTAGAACAAATCTCCTCAAAATTACCCTTTCCCAAAAAACTTTGGAGATCCTTATGACATGGCAATGGTAGAGGGTGGATAGCCCAATTTGGATCAATTGTTATCCCTTCCTTTGAAATCCATGATGTGGCCTAATAAATTTCCTTTGTGAGCCAAGAATATGCATTTTTTGGATTCAAGGACATTCAATCTCCTGCATCTTTAGAACACTTGTCTACAGGTGAAAGAGGTGACCATTCTTTGGAATAGTGATATGAATAGGAATCTTGTTGAAATCCCTTGATGCCCCCATATCCATAGCTACTAAAATGTAGGGATGGTGGTTGTAGACATCCAAATGGAATCTTCCTATAAGCATAATTGACTTCATAGTGAAGGTTGTCTTGAACTGATCCTCTTCTTTGACCACTATCTGATTATATCCTGAGTAGCCATCCAACAATGAAAACCTTTTCAAGAACCAGCTACAACCTATAAAATATGCAACATTGAAGGGAGTGGATAATGGTCTTTGAGTGATGCTCTATTTAGATCAAAAAAATCCACACACAACCTGATTTCTCCATTTCTCTTCCTTACTGGCACTAAATTTACAACCCAACTTGAATGCTTGATAGGAAAGATGATGAATAGCCTCTATTAGCTTATTCAGCTCTTTTCTCATGAGAGGTTAGATGTGAGGATTCACTGGCCTTTGCTTCTATTCTGATAGGCTTGGATTCTGGATCCAACTCAATAGTATGTTGTGCCAAATTTGGATTGAAACCTCTCAAATATTTATAATTCCAAGCAAAGACATTTGGAAATTATTGACAGAGTTGGGTAAAATCATATTTCTCTTGTTGAGTACTCACCTTGGTGATTTGGAGTACCTTACCCTCTCTAACTAAAATTGGTTCTAAATCTTCACCTTTGACCTGAATGTTGGCTTTATCCTTCTAAAACTGAGTCATTTGGATTGAAGATGGATTCAAGAGTCACTAGGCCATTTTAGTAACTTTTTTGTCTTCAACTGGACCACTTGATCACCATATTGATGCTCCAATCTATCTATGATTTCATGAGAAGAACTCAACTTCTTCTTGGAGAAAATTTATGATATGTTGATCACTTTCAAATACTTTCCAACTTGTATTGTTATCTAGACTAGATGGCCTTATAATCACTCTGATATGAGGTTGAGTCTGATCTCTCTTGATATTGTCAACAACATCAAACACTTGCCACTACTGTTGTAAGTTTGTCTACGGCCTCATTTTTCTTCCTTGGTATGGACTCAATGTTGAATGCTTCAAAGTCTTTGATGAGATCCCATACCCAGTTCTTGTAGCTCTTTAGAAAATCATTTTTGGCAGCCATTCAAGTCCTCTAACTTGGTTTACAATCAACTCGCTATCTCCAAAAACTTGCAAGTTTTTGATACCCCTCTTTCTTGCCCAATGCAATTTCATCGATCAAAGCTTCATACTTCAGCTATATTATTTGAACAAGAAAACTGAAAATGGAAAGTTACAGTAGTATTTTATACCTTACGTGTGACACAAGCATTGCACCTCCTCCAGTGCATTGTCTACTCCTCGATCCATTGAAGAATAGTTGTCATAATTAATTATCATCCTTTTCATCTGATTTAGTGATGTTAGGGAGGAGTGGATTCTTTTTGTGTAAACAATAAATTCCCAGCTCAGCTTCCTCCATCTCTTTGTATGGATCAAAGTTATGCCTCTTGTTTTCACATTCATCAAGAGTGAAATATGGAATGCCTCCAACCTTTGTATTTGTTTCTAGAGTTTTTGGGCAGTCTTCTTGATCAAAGTCTTAGAAATTTGCATTGATTGGGCTTGGTACATATGGCTCAATATGAAATTTTGCAATAGGCTCAGATCTGGTCATAGCATTAGCTCCATACCTTGTTCTAAAAAGCATATGTGACCAATCAATAGAAAAGTAGCCTCCAATTTTAGTTGTGAAGTCTCTTGACAAGCACAATGCAAAGAGTGGTGGCAAGTCAATCACTGATACATCTTGCAACACTGTGACATTGGGAGCATGCATGCAGTGTGAGGCTCAATCCTTTGATTACTCCAATATTTTTCACTACTTTGTCCTGTCTAATTTCACTACACCTCTAGAAATGACTTCATACTTAATACCCAACTGATCAGCTATTTGTTTAGGAATCGCCGAACTACTTGCTCCCGAATTAATCATGCAGTTGTGCACAAGATTGTTTTGATGATCAGAGATATATAGAATGGAGGAGGCTTCAATATTTTTTCCCTGTTGACCTCCTTCATTGTCTTCTTATGGAGCTACATTAGTGAGAACCTTCTCTTGATTCTTGGATAACTCATTTGAGATGAGAATGTTGGCTATGGTTGCTTGCAAAAGGTCCCTTTGACCCATAATTTTCAAAGATTCCCACATAGATATGCTTACATTAGTCTTCTTCATGTGGTCGATGATATTGAATGAAGGTACATTTTCCTTATGCTTCCCTCTACTTGGCATTGTCTTCTCCTACACGTGGGATGCTACAACAAGCACATGAGTTGGTCTAGAAGGTGGTTTTGGGTTGGTTATACATACTTGGAGTTGTACTCGGATTACTGACTCCTTGTAGAGTGATAGAGGTTTGAGTAGCACTTGGATTAGATGACTTATCCTTCCTCCAAATTCTTATTTTTAGACCTTGTGTTTGTTGCTACCCCACCTTGAGAAGGAGATTGATTTATACCACAAAAATCCTCTGCTTTCCAGTTCACAAGTGTCATTTCACTTCAAGGTGCCTCTTGAGTAGTTGTTTGTAACTGATTTTCTTCTTTGCTTGTCTCTTGAGGCACACCAATAGTTTGTAAAATCAAGGCCTCATTTAGCATACCATTAAAACATGTTGCCTAGTTATGAGGTTGACCATAAGGAAAGCACCATTCATATTCTTGTGTAATGTTATTCTGAAGTTGGAACCAATGCCTTGGATGTTGAAGTTGTATTAGGATTGTATGGCTGGAATTCCTAGTAGTTAGGGGTTATCCTTGATTTTTGTTTGTAGCTTGGGTAGGAGGTCTATTAGGCTGATATGGAGGCCTATTTCATTGCACCTGAGGTTGATAAGGTCTGAATTTTTGGGCTTGTTGCCTCTTGAGGGTCACCAATTCATTTCCTAGGTTCTATAATTGCTTCATAACTTCTTGGAGTTCAGTTGAGGTACTAGAAGAAGAGGTAGAAGCTTCATTGGAACTCTGATTTTCTAGGGGCAGGAATAGGGGCTAATGTAGGAGTTTGACTAGAACTGGGATTCCCCATTTCTGGATAAATAGGCATAAGTGGCCTAGGTGCTAGTTTATCAGCTTGGATTAGGAAATTTTCATCTCTAATGGCTATGACATAAGCCTCAGGTAAGGTTATCCCTCCCATAGATTGAATCATTACAGATATATCAGAATTAAAATCTTTAAGGAAATAAAGGAATGCACCTTCAGCATTGGTCTCATGGTGACTGGAATCCAATCCCACGTTCTTTGGAATCTGAAATTGAAGTCAACCATCTACTCATTTGGTGCTCTCTTAATTGTAGTCAGTTGCTTTAGTAAAGATAGATTGTCTACCTTTTCTCCGAACTAGCTACATAGAGTTATACATAGTTGATCCCAATTTTGGATTGACCCTGCTCCCAAACTTCTGAACCACTATAAAGGATTTTCCTTTGAAAGAAGAAACTAGAATCTTTACTGCCACATCCATTTCAATAATCTCATGTATGACAAAAACATTTGCAATGTCCTGAATGTGATCAATTGGTGTTGTGTGATTCTCCCCATTGAATAATGGAATGTTCTTCAATGCTGCCATAGGAACTGGATTATGCACATTAAGGGCAAGTGGACTACTGCCAGTAAAATTTCATCAAAAGGATTTGGTGGTCCTTTATTGGTTGTTGATGTGGCATCCCCGATTGGCCTAATAACCCTAGTTGATTGAAGGAAGGGTCTACCTAGCTGAAGGGTTTATAAGGTTCTATTTAGTGGAGATGGATACCTTTGTACTTTTTTTTCTCTCCTTCCTCTACCTGGGGATAACTATAAATATTCAAATATTCCTTCTTCTCTTATCCTAGACCTTGTTTGAATCCTTCTCATGTACTTGGGCCAATAGCACTGCTGGAACCAGTTTATTTTCTGATTGGAGTCACTAGATGTGTTGTTGTAAAGCCTCTAAAGGCTGAAAATTCACCAAAACACACACCCAATCTTGATAAACATGGAAATATTGACTTTTGTCCCAGATGGAGGCATGCCAAAATTGTTATGTCAAAAAAGTAGCACCCTAGGATTTACACATTATAAAACCCTACTTTTGACTAACATGGGATTGTCTCAAGGTGTGGGACCCTCACTAAAATGAGACAAACCTCCAGAGAAGGATGGTTCCTCTACCTATTCTAATGCTAAAACTACTCCTAGAAAGGGAAATGCAACTATTCTAACACTAACCTAGAATTTCCAAGGGACCAGGGAAGAAAGAGATGCATAAAATGAAATTCCTAAACTAAGGGAGGTGATAACACCAAGAAAAGGGGATGGAGATATCCTTAGTGAGTGAAAATGGAAGAAAATGAGGTAGAAGAGGCAGACAAAAGTGCCACAATTCAAAGAACACATTCAAACCTCTAATTTCATGGATCACAATGAATTTAAATCCTACAAAATAATATAACATGCACAATATACCTGAAAATGTAATGAAAGGAAAAGGAGGCAACACAACTTGAGATAGGAAAGAAAATCCACAAAACACCAATTTTATTGCTTAAAATGATGCACAATCCATTACAATATAGGTACAAGGAAAAAATCCTTTACAAAATGCATAAATTCAAGGCCTGCAGCTCACAAGAGTGCTGGAACAATTTTGGCAGAGTTCCTTTACAATCCAGAATGTCTCCCCTCTCAAATGAGGGAAAAATTACATATATAGAGAAAGGGAAGCTACCAACTAAAAACCTTCATTAATTTCTTGTACGGAGGTATGGGTGACCATACCGATTCATTTTCTAATGGTACTTTTCTTGCACGGTGAACAGGGGTGTCATGCCTCATAAAAATGATTGTTGAGCTACCTTGTACACTGTCATTAATTCTCAGTTGTATCTAAAACTCCTTATTGATGCTCGACATGAACCACCAGCTGACACCCGACAAGAACAGGGACAGTCACCATTGACGAGGAAATGAGTTATCACATGACAAGGAGAAATGTTGTCATGCGACAGCAAGGGAATTTGACACGCGTCAAGAAGGAATGCTGACATACAACAATGAAGAGGACATGATGGGGAAGGAATAATGATGCACAACAAATAGGGTAAATTATCACACAACAACAAGGAATGTTGTCGCATGATAGGGGATGGGCGGTTGACGCACGTAAGTAGAAGTGGTTGATGCGTGACAAAGAGGAAACAGTTGTTGCATGACAAGGGAAGTGGTTGATGCATGTCAGCAAGTGGTGGTGACGTGCGTCAAGAAGGGATGTTGTCACGTGATGAAAAAAGGGGTGTTTATGCATGTCAAGGATTAAATGGTTGATGTGTGACAACGAGGTGATAATTCGTACATTTTTCCAGCTCGACCATTAAAACAAACCTAGCTCCAAACCTTCATCGCGGCAAGCTTTCTGCTCCACATTAACTTTCAATGTCCAGACCTATAAGTTAATCCATTTTGAAAGGATTGTTTCACCATTTTCTTTATGGATTTGACAAAATAGATAAGGTGATGGGCCAAGGAGGAATACCTGTTATGATGGTCAGTTAGATGTTGTACGTGTGTTCTAACTTCTTGATCCAATGCTGACTACGAGAGATTCTTTTTTGGCTAGGAGGAACTACCTGAAATACAAAATAAAACCACAAAAGAGAGTTAAACAATATCTGTCAGTAGGTTGCCTAGCATGTGGTAGATCTAGGAAGTGCGGTACTTCCTTGGTGGCAGTCATCCCACTATTTAATACAACTTAATGTAAGAAATTTCATAAATAAATAATGTCCTACTGTAGTTGATATGATTTAGGTATCTCATCTAAATACAATAAGAAAATCTAATATAACAGGCTAGGTTATGATCAGATCTAAAAGTAGGGTAGGTGGTCAAGGTGCTGGAAAAAATCAAGGTCAGATTCTGGGTAGCTTGGGTTACTTGGATATAGGTTATTAGGTTTATGTTATTAGAAGGATTACCACATACAAATACCAACGTCGGTCAAGTATGACCGATGACAGTTTAGAGAGAACCAACGATGGTCATGGATAACCAACATCGGTATAAGTGGGATGATAGAAACTCAATGACACTTGGTTTTTGGGGGTTTGTTTGAGATTAGAAAGATATGGTAAGGAGAATGATTAGGTCTATGGAGGTGTTGGGGGTACTCAGATATATTTAGGAATTGAGTATAGGTGATAATTTGATTGTAGGTGGTGGAAGGGTTAGATTCACAGGGAGGTAAGATTGGTGGGATAAAAATGTAAATAGAGGCTGGTAAACAGAAGTGAAGGAACTTTATAAACTGAATAAAGATGAAATGATGTAGGTTATAAGCACACTTACTGGTGTTGTAGGTTTTATGGTTGGATGTTGATGATGGTTGATATGTGAAATAGTTCTCGGTGTTGTGGAAGTGCTTCCCATAATGCTACCGTGAATACAAATACCTACGAATCAATCTTAGTATTGGCTATGGCTGTCTGGAGGTGTGAAAGGGATTTGGTTATTACTTGCATGCAGATCTCCTTCATTCCAAAACTTGAGAATGTGGCCAGCCTCTCCAACAAGGTTACTAAAGTGAATATATGGTAACCAACGATGGTTTAGGATAACTAACGTCAGTTTCAGGTTGATCGGCGTCAATTAAGGTGGGATATCCTAGGTTGCCCAAAATAGTAGATCCTGGCTTTCTTTTTGGCCATCTCTGACTATTCTCCTAGATCAAAATGGAATCTTACACTTAGATAAGCGATAATGTGGTTAGAGGAAGAGTAGGCATGTGATTTTAGGGTTGAACTAAGTCATAATTAATTACTGTAGGTAGGAATAAGTCTTACTTAGTTATGGTGAGTGACTATTGAGTCCTAGTAAAAGGGAAACATGTTTAGAATAGGTTTATGATGAGGTGTCTAGGTGAGGTAGTGGGGAGAGGTAGTGGGGAGAGGTGTCTAGGCAAGGTGGAAATTAGTTTAATTAAGGTAATTAAATAATGAATATTGTGAGCATGGGCATCAATTTAATTGTTGCTAATTAAATTAATATACGTGTGGGGTAAAGGGGGAGTGTGACCTAAATTTGGTGTCTACAAATACTACCACATTGAAGGCCATTCTATAGATCATTTTTTAAGTCTTTGCCATTATGTCCAAGACTTAATTGACAATGGATTCATCAAAATAGAAATTGACAATGAAGCTGTCGAAATCGAAAACACGTCAACTGCTACAACTTCTAGTGAAGAGTTGAATGTTGTCCAAAATTATTTACATGATTAAACTTAATGAAATCAAGATGACAAGGTACAAGGATCTATAAACCAAAACCAATCAATCTCTCCTCCCGATGTTCTTCCATCAGTTCAATCAGAAAACTATCTTCAAAATTTGAACGAGAAATTGAGCATGATTCAAGACTCCTCTTTACTCCATGATTCAAAAGAAATTCTAAGGAAAAGGATCAATCATCAAACACTATTGAGACAGATTATATCCTCCCAATGTAATATTATATGCCTAACATCCCTATTCTTGTTGTAGAGACACAATAAAAAGAATTTTTTACACTACAACAATGCATCCTTCCATGTCCATAATACCTCAAAAGATCAATATTTAATTTAATAATGTTTTGCAACAGTTATCAACTATAAATTCTTCTTGTGTTTTACATAACATTATTAATAAATCAACGGCAATAGTTTTTGTTAAGACACCCATATGTGTGCACTCCATGAGGTGTGTATTCCTATGGGTATCCTCACACAACCATTTTAATCTTTACTTGCAAATCTATAGTTAAAAAAATTAACCTAATTCCTGAAAGGAGAAACATTGAATATTTTCTCTCTGCATCCTATAAGATGATTTGGATTCTCCTCTATGGATCAATCCTTCATTCCTTGCATAATTCCATTCACAGATGAAGGTCGTATTAATGTAGACAACCTTTTAAAATTCCAATAATCTAAATATTCTATTCCACCTACATTGGAAATCATTCACAAATGTATTGGGGAATATGAATTCCAACATATTATCCACATTGAAAAAATGCCTCTAACATCACAAAGGTTTTTGGATCTAATTAAAAAATTATAAAATCACATACTAGTCAACTTGGACCTAGTTCTTCCAAGTCTTATACGTCAGGACCAGTCAAATTCTCTTCATGTTGACTTCAAATTTGTCCACCCAAGTCTCGTAAATCAGGACTCATCAAATCACATGTTCATCAACAACCTTTCTATTTACTCCATTGACTTGGAACTATTCATCCCAGTTATCGTACATCAAGGCCAATCAAATTTTCTTCTCGTTGACTTGGACATCATCTACCCAAGTCTTGTAAATCAGGATCAAGAAAATCATAAGTTTATTTAAAATGTTTTGATCTACTCCATTTAATTGGACCTCATTTTCTCAAGTCTCATAAATTAGGGCCATTCAAATTTCCTAAACATGAAATCATTCCATGATGATAAGTCCATTGCAAACCCTCATTCTCCAAAAGAGAATAAAAATCCATATCAAACCCATCATCAATGTACTATATGAAAATAAATATGTACAAGCAAAAACATCTTATCCACATGTATTGTCCACATTAGGGAAGGTTTCTTGCAAGGTCAATGCATTTAATGAAAAAATATTAATTACTTCATCCATTGGCAGATATCTTAATTAGGACATCATCATTTCTCCACACCCTTCATCTATCAGACACAAGTTAATCTTCCCTGTCTTAGGCATTGTTTGTATCATCCATGTTATGGTTTCTACCATTCCATATATTTTTACCTACGGTTTTGTCTAAAAGCTTGTTGATGGACAATCCTCCTTTTAAACAATCTCCCTCTTTAATGAAAACCACTAAACTTCTTCACCTGAATCTTTTAATCATCCATCTCAATCTATGGTGGTGAAGCTTTGAGTCTTACTAGTCGAATGTGGATGAGATTTGGAGGAAAATGTTCCTTACCAACAAGCACAATATCAACAAGAAAGGAAAATTCAATTAAAATAACAAAAAATAAAGCACTTATTTGTTTCATCCTTCACAGTCTTTCGTGACGAGCCCACACTTCTTACTAGAAGTGTGAGGTTGGGAATGGAGGAAGGTATCCTTACTCACCTATGTTTTTTCTTTGGTTATAAGCCCTTGCCTCTTACTAGTGGCATGGGGCAAGATGTAGGGGTTCATTTCAAAAAAAAATCACACAAAATTAATGCTTTAGAAAATATTAATCATACACATCCCAAGAATTTTCTCATGTTAAGAGAGACAACAAGTCCTTCAACTAGATCTTTCTAATTAGTAGGCCATCACTGGATCTAATTCTAGTCATGATCTATAAAGTGAACCATCTTGGAATCAATCAGATAATATTGATTGGAGATGAGTCAAATTCTCCCTAATGGACCATTGTTACACCTTATGTCTTGACATCCATCATCTTCATTTTCATATCATTATCTCATTTGTCTTACATCCTTCTTGACTCTTAGTGTTGACCCCTCACATCTTACAAGTTTCTTGGAGTTAAGATGGAGTTGGATATCTCATTCCTTTATCATCTACAATCCATTCTTCCAATGCACTCAAATATTTAACTTTTTTTGAATATGAGTGTGGAAAGTGCCATCCTTACCGAGGAAAAATCCAAAAAAACATATAAAATCACCAAAATACAAAAAAATGATATATTACAAGAAATCCCATAACAATATAAAACATTCAAAATACAAACAAAAAAATCAAAACAATAAAAAACCACATAAAAACATTTAGAATTTTTTTCACAAAATCTCAAGACAACTTCCAACGTAGTTAAACAATATTGTTGTTTGACTATAATTCTAATGATCATTCCAGATCATCCTATGATTCTCAACTTTTCTTACCCCTTGATGCATCATTACTTGTGGGAAACACCATCATTCAACCCTTCACGTGTATCCTCGCTTGGTGTAACTTTGGTTTTAATTTTTTTTGCCTCACATATAATCTTACATGGAAAAACTAACCCAATTTATTGTTTATATTAAACTTCAATGGGAACTAATAAGAGTTTCATGAGGAGTAGTTACTTCGCTCTTTGGTCAGATCCAATCCCCTAGCATATATCGTTACTTGGGGGAATTCACATCTGTTTGTTCTTCATTATGGGACACATTACGGAGATATTTAGACACCGTTATTAATAGTTGTGTTCCATTATGTTATCATGCAATAGGTAATATTGTTAACATTTTTGGTTTGAATGTAGCCTTTTGTGTGTTAATGTCTTTGTGTGGCTTGTTTTTCATTTTTTTGTATTGTTTTGACCAATTACAGGAGGTAACATAACTAGACTCATTGTCAGATTTTTAAAAATCATTTTGATCTTTGGATTGGGTTTGTTTCCATGTTTGTTTTGGACCAATATTTGGTATCATGTTACTAGTTGGGCTCATTGTCAGCTTTGTTGTATCTTTTCATTGCTTTTAACAGTACAATAATAAAATAGAATTAACACAATCATCATACATCATGAATAAAAGCTAAGCTACGAACATAAAAGCTAAGCCATGAGCATGCAATCATCACACATTCATGATAAATCGTCATGCATCCATGTTTTAAATCATGGTGTTAATTTTCATGTGCAATGATAAAACAAAATTAACACAATCATTAAACATCATGAACACAAAGCTAAGCATATGAACATAAAAGCTTGGTCACGTGCATGTAAATCAACTTTACATCCGATCCTTGATACGTTGAACATTCACTTTGTTCATGTATTCATCAAATGTAACTTTCATATATTGAACATTGACCTTGTTCATGTATCTATCCATCCAAACTTTCATACGCAGAACATTCACTTTGTTCACGTATTAATCAAATCCTAAGTACATCAAGAGTCTTAACATTTGGATATTCGACTGTATACAAGTTAAACAAATCTATCATTGAATCAAGTCGTCACAGACTTTCAAAATCACTCCCAAATCGAATCAAACATCAAAATATTCATCAATTTGGTGAAATAACAAAAAAATCTCAAAAATTCCATAAATCAACACAAAAACCATATATATCAAAAAATTCATAAAAAACATTCAAATAATTCACAAAATCCTACAAATTACAAAATTCTCAAAAATCCCCACACATCAATACAACTCAACGAAATCAAACTTTTAACTCCTAATTTAATGATCATTCCAATCATCTTGCGAACTATAACAACTAAGTTATCCTATCCCTTGCATGTTAATATCCTTGCTTGGGGCAAGTCAATTTAATTATTTCTCTCACATATGCATTCTCGTTTGGAGCAATCTCAGCTCTCATTCTCTCCCATGCATTTTTAGCGTCCTATGCTTGCGGGCAATGGCCCTTCTTAATTCTCATATTAATACTCCAATGCGAGATCCAACAAGGGTGTCAAGATGTGTTATTTAAGTCCACTCTTCGGTTTGATCCAATTCCTTTGCATATATCATTACTTAGGGGCATTCAAATAGTGCTTAGTTGTCATTATGGAACATGCATTAGGGGCAAACTTAATTGTCTTCCTATTTGAAAGTTGTGTTGCATTATTGTTATTGTTTTTGGACTAATTACATGTACTTCATTATCATCTTGGCTTCTTCATAGCCATAGTATATACATTAACTGTGTATATTGGGTTTGCTTTCCTTTTTATCTCTTGTTTTGCTTTGGACCAATTAAGTGTATTATGTTCCCATCTAGGTTTGTTCATAGCCATGGTGCATACATTTACTATGTATATTGGGTTTGTTTTACTTTCTATCTTTTGTTTAATATGTGTGATTGTCTACGCACATCACGAGTTAAACGTCACGATTTTTTTCATAACCATGGTGTTAACTCTATTGTGCAACAATAAAATAAGGTTTCTCTAACATTCACGTATCTAAATGGACAGCGCATGCTACGAGCAAAACTCCCTCTCCATCTATCCTTTTATTCCTTGACTCATCCACCCTTTCCCTATCTTCCTATTAAACAACTGTCTACCGCTTTGCTGCATCACCCATGTTGCTTGAGGGGACATCCCCTTAGCATCTATACTCGTTCGCTAGGCATCCAAATGCTTAAATGGGGCATATCAAACAAGTCCACCATTCTTTCCTTGTCTTTCGCTCGCTAATTTGCACGTGTTTACTATCTTGAAAATGCTATTACTTTGTAATGAAACTTTAAAGATGGGCAAATACAGCCACCCTAAAAATACATACTTATTTCTAACCTATCCTCAATTAGTTCATTCATCTATCATTCGCATAATATGCTAAGTCCACATTCCTTTAGATTTAATTCATTTAATTTCATCACTGATTTGAGTATTCATCCTTTTAAGATCTTAATTCAACTAAATATGTCACATTCTTTTAAAATTATTTAAATTTAATTATAGTTATGCTGAAACCATACTCTTTATGAATTAATTAAATTAATTCTAATTATGCTTAAACTATACTCCTATGAGCCTTGGTTAATTTAATTAAATATTTATTTAATTACATAGCTAACTACCAACTCATCCTTTACTTAAGACTCCACTTCACTATCCTAGTGACTCCTACTCAACTTCACTTTTATAATCCTACAAAGGTGGAAGCATCAAAGTTGCACGTACAACCACCTTCACGGATACAAACTTATTATCAACTGAAAATTTACCGGCCCTCAGTGTATATTCAATTCATTCGAATTGCTATAACCTCCTCTGATGCTATTTTAAGAATATCCATTCATGACTTTCATTAACAACCTTCAACCACTCCATGGGCTCTCCTGCAATTATAAATAACATGCCATATCTCTTCACAAACAATCCCTAGATGTTTTGTGCAATTACAGCCAACCTGTGCTCATTTGTCCATTCGAATTTGCATCCTCGAGTCCAATTTGCTCGTAGCATTATCATTCCTTCATTTGGAAATCAATTTAGAACATCCACAATCCAACAACCATAAGAAATTCAATAAGTGTGTGTCCACTTCAACAATTTCATCATTGAGGTTGCAAGAGAAGCTTGGAGAAATTTTAGTTTATTTTCTTGTTTTTCACTTTGCTGAGTTTTTTCCTTGTATATTGTTGTCATGACCAAAATTTTAATTTTTACATGCTATATATTTTGCATAACAACACAGTACAAGGGTTTTGAGGGTTTGAACAAACTTTACAAAGACATTATGAAGGTGATTGAAGAATACTGACATATAATGAAATTCATTTCCATGTAGGCAAAGAACTCAGGTAGTTACAAACCCAAATTCCATACAGGTCTAAGACTATACAATAGGGTTAGAAATGTACATATAATTTTGACCTATTTTTATGATTTTTTCCAGATTTGGTCTTAGGTGTCAGTTCCAGTAAGGAAGCATTTACAACATCATATCAAATTGTTTCTACATTCAAATCACTCAAACTCCTCCAAATCAGCAAAATTCAACTACATGAAATTCCTCCTTTGTGTTTTGATAGTTTCAAGATCAATAGTCACTTTGTAAATTGTTATTCTAATTTATGCAATTAATGTTAGAAGTTAATGAAATCATAATATCCTCCTCTAACAATAATTCATATTTTTTATACATGTTATTTAGGAACATTCTAAACTTTAAAATGTGGAAATTAATCACTTAAAAATAAAAATCACCTCAAGGTAGATATGTATTGTAGAGTCAGGGACATCCATACATTCCTGGCCTTTCTGTATGGTCTTACACTTATGTAATTTTTGCAAAATTTTGGTATCTAGAGATGTTTTTGAGGACTTATTCCCTATAAAAACTTGTGCCAATATCTAGAATTAGGACTGTAAGTGTAGAATATATCCTGATGAATTACCCCTCTTTTGAGATGTATGTGATAAATCATTTGAGCGAGCATCTCAAAAGAAGAGATTTGTACCCATGTATTATATATATGATAAGTTGTAAAATAATGTGAAATTTTGAAGTGGTGGCCACTTTGAGAACCTATACCTAGAGAAGGGATTTTACTTTTCCTTTAAGTGTTCTAAGACAAATTCTCACATTTGAATCCTAATCAATACATCTTCCTAGCTCTCTTGTGATTTACACTCATGCCTACACTTTACTTTGTCACTAGTTTAAGAAATATTAATTAATCAAAGAAGTAAACTATCCATGTGCATCTTGCTACAAACTTCTATTTTGCATCACATCTCTCATGTCTTAGACAATACAGTTTATTTAAGATGTGAAATTTGGTCCTAATAAACTTGTATTATCCTAACCTATTACAACTTATGAATTTTTTTTCAATTTAAATATCTTTATTATTTCATTACATGTTCTCAGGGTTGGCCTTATCAAAATATTTCACTTACAAAAGGCTATATAAGAAAGTCAATATCACTTTATAACTCACATGACATTCTTACAAGCTACGATTATAAATATCATTCCAAAAGCATTCAAGACTCTCTAAAATATTACTAAATCAGTGGTACATCAATAGAATAGTCCTTAATACATGTATGAAGCACTCAACCAAGTTAAATAATCTAACTTCCTTCATTTCCAAGCATGCAAAGGTCATTAAAAATGCCTTAGAAAGAGCAAAGTTACTCCAAGTATTGTCAAAGTGTTTTAAGGAACAAAGGGTTAGGTCAAGTAATTGAAGCACACCACATCACATTACTACCACATTGAGTACATTCTATAAGATATAATTAGTCTTATATCTTTGTTTCAAGAGACATGAGGGCACACATATGGGGTTAGCTTATATCACACTCACACTTGCACAAGTATTTATGAGAACTACATAAGGCTTGATCCCACACAAGGGTATGTAGTGAAACACTTGGAATGGTTCAGTTGGATCAATTGTCGAGGGTAGTCCAACCTCACCACACACATGATTTCTTATTTTAGTTCTCTAATGCTTTGATGAAGGGTATTGCAGGTGTCTAGGGTTTTTACGTTACTGTACATGTGATCTTACAAGTCGTCTTGAAGTTATGAAAACAAGAGTGACACACACTAAAGCATATTTACAATCAAGCAAAGGGAACGTAAAGTTAGAGGACCTTACTACAAGTGAGTCAAATGACATACAAAAGGTCAAGACTGTACAACTTGTCCCAATCTAATTATCCAGTCTTCTATAGGAGCATTTTCCATATCCATAATCATGACCAAAACATATACAAGACCATAATAGCCTTTTTATACAGTTGGCACACCTAGATCATCGCCATACCATCTTGTAAAACTGCATTTTCTCCTCTTTATGTATATGAGCTATCACTTATCATTTATCAATTTTTACAAGTATTGATGCATTATTCTTGTTATGAATGGTTAGTTATAAATTGATTAGATCATAATAATATCTTGTTACAAACCCTTCCATCGTAAATATTGTTGTGCACTTTCCACAACATAATTTAATTAGGGGTGTAAAGACTCACAATGTTCTAATTGCATTTGTATACCTTTGTATCCACATACCTTCTTAAATTCAAATTAGAACTCTATTTATGCGCAAGCCAACATAGTGGGCGGGAAAGATGACAAAGAAAGCCAAAACCCTAGAGAAATCAAGTTAGGGTCAAAAGGGCGCATAAAAAGCAATTTTACTTTTTTGTAAAGATGTAACCATATTTTTAGGCATGAAATTGGTTGCAAACATACAAAAATGAAAAATGATCCAAAAATGATCAAAATCCGAAAGGAAGAGAGATAACATTGGAGAAAATAAAAGACCCACACAGAAAAAAATGAAAAATCAACAATAACAAATAAAGGTTGAAGGTGTCAACAACACAAAATAAACAAATTGAAAAACGATACGTAAAGGAAATAAAAAACTCCAAAAAGAATTTATTGACCAATGTAATCTCTATATAAAAATATATTGATACCATACCAATTAGCTACTCACGAACTAAAATGAAGTGTCTACAATAATGTATAATTCGTTGGAAGGTGTTTACTTTGAAGAAGGCATTGTTGGAAAGTGTCAATTTCCAGTAATACCCTGCATATACCATTTTTTTCATGTGGAATTAGATGTTATTCGCTGGATGGAGGAGGTTTGAACTAATTACCACTACAACATGTACAGGTTTCAACCTCTCAGAAGAAAAGTGGTAGTAATCCTACCAGCTGCAGCTACTCCACTGACCCTCCCAGCCACCTGCTTCACAGTCACATCTGTCTCCCATGTTATGTATGCAACACACTGCATAAATCATCCGCCAATTCAAAAATGAACTATATCGTAACAATCTTAAGTCCACCGCTTTGCAATAAATACAGTTGGAAACTGCACACTGTGTATGCATCAAGTAGAATAGGAACGGGATACATACTGAAACTGAGGGAAAACAGATTTGGATAATGTAAAAGCTTGTAAATGAAATATACATGGAATTTTGTAACAATGCATAGCTGATGTAAGAAACAGGTAACAAACAGGCAATACATACCAGCCGGTGCAATATTTAGAGCAGTAATTACATTTCTTATAGAGTCGGTCTTTGCTATCATACTTCACCTTTATGGCACAAAAGGTAGTGATGCCTTTGTAGGGAGGTGGCAAAGGAAGAATGAAGGTCTTTGTCACGAGTGATCTGCAAGATTGCCCTCATACGTGCATATCCAATCAATGACTCTGAAATTGTTCCTCCCATAACTGGTGGTTGTGGTGGTTGTTGCAACAATAGTGGATCTATTATAGCTACCTTAATGTGTTTGTTTTCCTCTAGCTGTTGTCCTTCTCTTACAGGCCTGCTTAAACTATCTCTGTCTATAAATACACCCCTGCATTTTTAAGTTTTCATCCTGCACCATCTCCACTGGATTGAATTTAGCCAGCGCTTGCAACACCCTCTCGCCTCATATACACCACAGCTCAGAGATATAACAGGTTTGCAAATTATTTTTTTGTTGCTATGCCATTGTGGCCTTTCTATATACGTCTCACTCTTCAATGCCAGTATAAGAATCATTCATTGCAGGAAGTTATGACATGTTACCTTGAGAGGCAATACTGCCTATATTTACCTGTCCATATTTGACAATTAGATTAGCTGCTTCTGCTTCTTATTTTACTGAATTATAATTCCAATTGGCCCAAAGATACGAATAGGAAAACAACTCTCTGCTTTGTGCACTGCATCTTTTGGACAAGCATTTCTATGCACTGGCAGCCTTCTGTTCTTATTTGGATTTTATCTATATTGTTACATGTCAAATAGGGCCTATTTTACTTGTCATGAAACTACCTAATGTTCTTCATCAAAGACTGTTGCAGACAACATTTAAACCTAGCACTTGAACGACGTGGAAAAAATTCGTATGCTAGTATCTAAAACTGTTAATCGCTATATTCTCCAATTTTAGCCATAAATGTTAACAATTTCACATTGCTAAGATTAGTTAACCATGCTAATGATTCTTATCATGCAAAGCACTCACTTCATAAATATCCAGTGTTGCCTGAGTCCAAGATTGTTTATGAAATTGCAAGTAAGTTGCATCGAAATGAACTTCTTATAATGCAGTGAGTAAGGGTGATTTTTGTTAGTACGATACTTTTTAGCTATTGTGCCTTTCTTTTACAATGTATGCTATGCACCCAGTTCTTACAAATGCTCTACTTGCCTGGCCAGAAAGCATCCACTCCTAGTCTTCTCAGAAAATAAATATTTGGCCAGGAATGCTCTATTCTTCTGTTGTTGCTTCAGCTTAGACTTTTTAAATTGCAAACACGAAAATATTGAAGCCAAAGTGCTTGACTGACTTTTAGTATGTCTTTAAACAATACCCAAAATCAAATGAAACTACTGGCCAGGTACAGTCTGATCGAAAGCAAGTAATCTTCAAATTTTGCATGCACAATCTTTCCAAGTATTGTCCTACAGAGGCTATATTGAGCTCTCTTTAATCTTCTCCATATTTTTGTGACTATGAAGCTAATCAATTTTTGCATGCACAATCTTTCCAAGTATTTCCTGCAAAGGCTATATTGAGCTCTCTTTAAACTGGGCACTGATTGCAGGGAAATAATCATTAAATAAGATAAATTCTTTCTCAAGGAATGTATTAACTAAAATACCAATCCAAGGGTTAAGTTACAAATGATCATTGATAATCTTTATGTAAGATCTACTGAAAACTACAATGAGCATGTCTGACATTTCCATAGTTGCATACAGAGAATTATGGATGAAAAAATTGCAAGCTAGAAGAGAGAACCCAAGTTGATGCTGGAAACCCCATCCCGACAGCCCTTTGCTTTTCTGTTGCTGTATAAAGGATATCATCATATATCTCTGTGTTAGTCACCAAGAAAAGCTCCAGTGGAACCCATTTTAGGACAGTCATAATAATTGCCTCTTCTCATCTCTTGAAAGAACTGTGTGAACTATCCATACCTCCCATGCCATCACAACAATGTGCCATTAATTTTGGAATAGTTTTAGTTAGACTGTCCACAGAATTACTATGAAGTAGAAAAAAGGGACTGCAATTTCTGTTCAATATTGTATTTGACAATGGCTCTATATTGCTATGAAATAAAGTCTAAATCTGCCTTCAAATGGTCTGTAAACCACAAGTTTCAAAAAGTGTCTAAATCTGTATATTATGTTGCCTGAAATTGGATAATCAGACGGTAATTTGCTTTGCAATTTCAGTTTCATTGAGCCAATGTTTTTTGCAATGTTTAGAATTCTTCAGCAGTTCTCTAACTGAAAGGAATGTACAGATCATTTTTCCTTTTGAAATGTTGTTTTAACTACATCTCCATCTCAATTGCATGACATTCACTAAATATCATGGTTCTGTCTTTGGCCTAACCATTATGAATGCTTGCCCTATAAAATTTCTGTTGTAGATTTATACATGAATAATGTCGAAGACAATAATAATAAGACTACAACCAGCTCCATTATTGTGATATTATGTTGTTGTGATGTGCTGCTGGAGAGATGGGTTGGCTTACTATTGGTGAGTGCCTCCCATTTGACTGACATATTTATATTTATCTTTATATTTAATTGCCCTTAACGATAGATTGTTACTTGGTCAATTAAATATACAATCGGCCTTAATTTGTTTGCGTACTTGTGGGTCTACATGATGGGGACTTATACAATGCATGTTCTAGAGATACAATCTCCGAATGACCAAATGTTATAGATGAAATGTCTAGGATTTGGAGTATGCAGGCTCAAGATGTCTTGTTATTACGTCCAACATAAATTATTCTGCAATATCTCTTTTTCCCACCTTCAATGCTACACAAATGATTGAAATCCGTGACATATATATGTATATGTATTTCTGTACTTGTCAGTAGAAGAAAAATTTATACTAAACAAAGTTGGTTGCTATTTTCAGGTATTATGGCCACTCCAAATGGAAGTCCATCCATTATCACAATATCTGATGATACCTCTGGTGCCATTGTCGGGAGCCCTCCTATTGAACTGGTAGCTTCAAATGGGTCCCCTCAGTCATATGCAACCCAAGGTAGCCACCAACGAAAGCTCAATACAAAGTGTCCAACCACCGCTTGCAACTTATGTCCATTCTTTGGCTACTTCTATTGCAACTACATGCTCAACCATTTCTGGTAGGATATCAGAGTCTCTCATCCCATCAGCAATGATTCTCGATAGTGATTTAACCACTGTCTTAGACATGATGCACAAGGTAGATGCAACGTACCTTAGGCTTGACACATTGTACACTTTCCTTCGTTCGCTAAGCTATGACCAGTACTACTCTGGCGGCGAGGAACACTCCATTAGAGCTGCATTCAATGCTTATCTTGCGTCCCTATAATTTTAGCCCCTACCTCACCCCTACTATGACTTTGCACTGCTCATACATATGCCCACCTCTTTTATTCTAACCCACAGTAACCTCTTTTTGAAGGACTGACTCGATAAACCTATACTTGCATAAATATGTTGTACTTGTTCCATTTTAAAACCGTCGTCAGAAGTTTTGTATATTGCCTATCACGAGATATACATTATAGTTGTTGTACATATGTTTCGTACTTTACTTTGAATGAGCATGAAAATTGTTGTGTTATATGAACATCTTCCCCACTATACATATCTTTACGTGCTTATTCTCTAAAAAAACACTTTATGTGGACCATAACTTGGTTTCCCCACTTTATGGTTTAGCGCATGCCCCCTCGTACTTTATGTTACCCCCATTTGCTAATTCATTTCCATTTTATTTTATTGTTTAGGAACCACCAGCATCACAGGCTCCATTGCCCCCAACGTTGTGCCTCCCCAACTGGCTGTACACATGCCAACATCCCGCACTGATACTTTGGCACCAACTACTCATGAAGGCCGCCTTGTAGACTGCATGCAACTCACGCCAATAAAATCGTTAAATCCTTACCAAAGCCTTTGGACTATTGAAGGCAGGGTCATCAAAAAAGGCTACCTAAACAACTATAGCACGGAAAAACGCACAGGGCAGGTTTTCAGCTTTGACATTATCGACAAAAGCAGTTCAGATATAGTGGTGACTTCTTTTGACCAAGCTGCAACTTCTTACTACAACCAAATACAACTAGGTAAAACATACACAATCAAAGGAGGCACCTTGCGGACTGCAAAAAAAGATTACAACAACTCCACAACTCCTTGGGACATCATCCTAGACTTGGACTCCTCTGTAAAGCTTAGTACAAATCAGTCCGATGAACATACCGCAATATCTTTTCCATTTCAAAACAATAGCAGAAATCAACTCCTCCCTCGCCAAATCCACCATTGACCTACTAGCTATTGCACTATCCATTACTGCCCCCTCCACTATAAGGAAAAGTGATAGTACTTTCAACCACAAACGCACAGTCCTACTTAGTGATAACTCGACACTATGTATTGAGGCAACGTTATGGGGTGCTTTTAGTGACAATGAGGGCAAACTTCTAAGTGAACTATGTGCTACACAGACATCAGTCAGACCAGTTCTTGCAATTAAGAGAGCAAAAATTACATCTTTCAAAGGAACAACATTAGCCACGAGCCCTAATACACAAATCTTCATAGATCCTGATATAACTGAGGCTCATGCACTGCGTGCATGGTTTACTTCGCTCGCCTCTACAACTGCATACCCTTCAGTGAGTATTGGAAAAATTGAGGAAACCGATATCGCAGGCATAAAATCCTCCTCGCAGCTAGGTAAAACACTCACCTTCTCCACCGCAACAACAATTATACACATGAATATGTCCTCATTTAGCTATCCAGCATGCACATCAATTGTTAACAACCAACAATGCAAGAAAAAAACTTGATCTAACTGCAAACTCCTCTTGGTATTGCCAAAAATGCAAGCATGATGTCTCTCATTGCGACTACAAATATGCATTACACTTCATCATTGAGGATGGCACAACAACAACATGGGTAACTGCTTTTGATGAGGTTGCTACATCAATCATGGGTATATCAGCACAAGAGCTACAACTTCTTGCACCAACACCCCGACAAGTTTTGGCCTGTTGTTAAGCCAATTCTCTTCCACCGCTACATGTTCACAATATCCGCAAAGCTAGAGGTCTACAGGTCAGAAGAGAAAGCCCAGTGCACTGTTGTCGCTGCAGTTAAGGACATGACTTTCAACATGCAGGAATCCCCACTAGATGCATTCCTCGCATCCCCTTAACTATCTATTGATGAAAAAGATCCTGCACTATCTCAGAAAACATATTATACTGTACCCACACAATGTTAGGAACTTACAAATACATACTTACCATACCACCTACTCCACATATAGGTTTTTGCATTCATAAGTTATATAACCTTTAATATTAATGCATGTTGTGCTCAAGTTTTCCTATATTTATATATCACTCTTGGTTCTTAATATGTCTTTTATAATACACATATTCGGGTGCGGAGGGACATTTCCATCTCACCCCGTCATCTGAGGATGTCTTGCACGTAATAAAAGTCACTTTATACCAGCAATGCAAACACTGTCGACATTATTAAACAAGAAAAAATGATGTTTAGACATACATTGTTACACTTCACGCCAATCAAACAAAAGAACTTCTACTTTTTGCATGCATTAACTACGTTCTATACCTAATTATTGTTACCTTTTTAACTCATTTTGTGCAGGCCTGACATGAACTGAGAAAAATGCAAAGGCTCGGTTGAGGTATGCAGCCAACAAAAACAACCTAAATGAGCATCGTCGCCATATAGCTTGCATGAAACGACAAAAGCTGAACACACAGGCGCCAGTCTATATAGCCAACCATGTCAACCTACTCGAAGATCCACACACCAAATACGCATTCACTCCAAGATACACAGCACCAATTCTGCCAAAGATTAGATCACCTCCCACCTCCAAACACATGTTCATGTTGTAATGAATTATATGTTGGGCTACGTACAAGGGTTTACAAAGGTGCCAATACCTGTCATAGATGCATTGTTGAAAAAGATGATCGCCGCTTCTCAAGTTGGAATAACATGGACCCAGGCCCGCAACCTAAGGTTTTATCTTCACTTACACAAGTTGAGGAAATGTTGATAGCAAGGGTCAACCCAATATTGCAGGTGACTCACGCTGTAGGTGGTCAATACAAATATAGGGGCCACACCATATGCTTCCCCCAAGATGTTTCATCCATAACTAAACACTTTCCTCGGCATGTCGAAGACTTGGACATCTTAATCATCCGAAGAATCAGAGCAACAAATAAAGCTTACGACTGCTTTGTAAGTAGATCTCGTGTTTTGGCTGCATTGCAATTCAAAATAGCTCATGACCCTTACTACAAGGATGTTGTCCTAGACCACACTGCATTGCATTCCCTACCACCTCACAGTACTGATATATCTACTTCCCTACCACACTTCAATTCAACTATCCCAGACAATGCTGAAGTAGAATCAGAAGCAGACCTTCCCCCAAGTTCCCCACCAAATACCCATGAGCGGCAACCATCATCTTTTGTGTCCTCCCTCCCTCCAGCCACTTCAGAAGTTGACCAAATAACAAATTTCATCGAAGGCAGAAAACAAACTCCGCTACAGTCAATTGAGTGGCCACACATTGGTTCAGCCGCAGTCAACGAATACGACACTGAGGGTTTGCTGTCTATGGCTTTTCCAACATTGTTCCCTATAAGGATTGCATTGTTCCACCAAGCATGGATCAAAAGGGTTCACATGCATGAATACGCATTGCACCTACTACGTTACCATGATAATAGATTTGGAAGCCATCCGCGCTTTCGCTACTTCATTCTCAACATTATGTTGCGCCACAGAAGCCAATCAACATCTGCTGTTTTCACAAAAAAAATATAGGGGAAAACTTGCCTACCACGATTTCGATGTTACGCCAGCAACTTGCACACTACCCAGACGCCCACATTACAGAGCAACTAATGCGCTTTGGGTCCAATTTGCGAGGAACTAAATCATTTTGGTGCAAGCGCAGACATGAACTCACAGATATGATAACCCAACTAGAAAGCCCTACGCTTTTCTTCACTTTAAGTGCAACAGATACTAAATGGCCAGATTTACACAAAGCAATGCCAGGAACCCCCACGCCACCCACAACAACTGGCCAGCAATGGAGAAACGTGAACTTGAACATGCACCCCCATATCGTCTCTGCATACATGGAAAAAAGATTTACAATATTTTGTGAGGAGGTGCTTCAAAAAAAACTGCATTGCACCGACTACTGGTATAGGTGAGCTCACTACCACTTAGATTTTAATACAATACCACCCCTACCCCATTTACCAAGCTGGATCCTCTTTGTGCAAAATACAGGTACGAATGGCAACACCGAGGCTCGGCTCATATCCACGGGTTTATATGGCTTCCAAATGCACCAAACATGGAGGTCCTAAACTGGGACAACCCCCGGTGAACTTGATGTGGCAAAGACTTACTTCGACCAATTAGTAACTGCATGGAATCCAAGGGGCCTTGAGAGTGGAAAACCTGGGATACATCGTTCGCAGGAAGATGACCCGTGCTTGTTAGACACATACGGGATACTTACAGACAACCCAGTAGCTGACTATGAAAACTTGTTGAACCGC
>CM034147.1:903919530-904052030 GCA_019776745.2 Taxus chinensis
CTATATTGATACAAAAAATTAATCCCTCTCTGAGCGAACTTGCACTTTCATTTGCAATTGCTAGTGATACTGCATTTTAGAGTAATACAATCACACACCCACACACACCACCACCACACACACACACACACACACACACAACACACACACACACCACACACACACACACACAGAGATATATTATAAGCGAAAGTAAGTGTGTGTGGTGTGTGTGTTGTGTGTGCTGTGTGTGTGTGTGTGTTCACACACAGAGATATATGATAGACGCAAGTGTGTGTGTGTGGGTGTGTGGAGTGGGTCTGTTGCACACACACACACAGACACAGACACACAACACACACGACACACACAGACACACACACGCGCGCACGCCGCGCCACACCTTGCCCTGCGCGCAGCGCGCATCCCGCACGCACCCGCACGCACGCATCCGCACGCACACACACGCACACACCACAAAGATAATATAGACGCCAAAACCCCACTTGTTAATGCACTACAGATACAAGTCAACTTCACTCTTGCATCCAAAACTACATTGGTATACAAAAAATTTAATCCTCTCTTAACGGCTAACTTGCAACGCATTTGCAATTGCTAGTTGAGTAAACTTCGATTTAGAGTAATACAATCTATTGTGATTAGTGCATAAATTCTTGTGTGTGTGTGCAGTGCGTTGTGTGTGCGGCTGCGTGCGCGGGCGTGGCGTGGGCGTGGGGTGGCGTGGACGTGGCGCGTGCCGTGCGTGCGTGCGTGTGCGTGGCGTGCGTGCGCATGCGCTCGTGCACGGTGCGTTGTGCGTGCTGTGTGTGGTGTGTTGTGGGTGTGTGTGTGTGTGGTGTGTGTGTGTGTGATCCACAACACACCATACCCAGCACACACCCACACAACACACAGGAATATATAAGACGCCAAACGCCCACTTGTATGCAATACAGATACAAAATCAACTTCACTTTGCATCCAAACTATATTGTATACAAAAAATTTAATCCCTCTCTAACGTAACTTGCAACTCATTTGCAATTGCTAGTTGATAACTTCATTTAGAGTAATACAATCTATTGTATTAGTTGCATAAATTCTTGTGTGTGTGTGCGTGCGTGTGTGTAGTGCGTGCGCTGTGCGGGAGGGCCGTGGGCTGTGGGCGTGGGCGTGGACGTGGGCGCGTGCGTGCGTGCGTGCGTGTGCGTGTGCGTGCGTGCGCGATGCGCGTGCACGTGCGTGTGCGTGTGTGTGTGGGTGTGTGTGGGTGTGTGTGTGTGTGGGTGTGTGTGTGTGTGTCCCCACACAACCACATACCCACACACCCCACACACACACACAGAGATATATATAGACGCAAACCCCACTTGTAATGCAATACAGATACAAATCACCTTCACTTTGCATCCAAACTATATTGTATACAAAAAATTTAATCCCTCTCTAGCGTAACTTGCAACTCATTTGCAATTGCTAGTTGATAACTTCATTTAGAGTGATACAATCTATTGTATTAGTTGCATAAATTCTTATTCTAGAGACTATTGTAATGGTTATATATGTTTTTTTTTGGTTTTTTCCAAATTGAATTATATCGAAAATTAAAGTAATGCACAATTGAATAAACTCCTTTTTCTCCCTTACCTCACTTGTTTTATTAAAAAACCCTCTTTAATCTAAAAGTCTAAATAATTTCAAGTATTCTATATTTTAATCATTGATATATAAAATATTATTTTCCGTAGGCTAACGCACTGAGTTAAGGAGACGGCCATATAAATTTCTAGACTGTCACGTAATTTATTTGTATTTTTTTGGGCGACGTGCAACGTAGAACGTAAAATTCCGGCGAAAATGCAAATAATTAAAACCTAAGAGATAAAGTACCGGTAGGTATATGAGTAAAGAGCAAATCTTTGTCACCACGTCACCAAGATAAACATTAAGGAAAAAAAAACATCCGGAGCTGTAGTCAAAAAAAAGTCCTCCCTCGTGTACACTCGTTACAAAATTTCCCCAATTACAACGTCCATAACTACCCTTCAAACAAAAATAAAAACTTCCAAACAGCCTCATATTCTACATCCATACAAATACAAAACTGCCTATCTGCTCTGATAAATTAAATAGTGGTAAGTACTGTTCCTTATTGTCCATTTCTGTATTGAACAATTCTGAGACCACCCTGCAACAATTATTACCTAACAGAGCAGATAAAAATGGAAAAGAAGCGTGCACATGACTCGTCGGATTTAAAAACAGTGGTTATATATTGTTAAATGTAAGAACTTCCTTGTTTGTCCGTTGTTTGTTAATGAAATCCCTGTAACCTGGATGTTCCTAAACTGGGGTTGCAGACTTACTAGCAGACTCGAACTCTGGACCATGAGATTTTGATGGAAGGGTTTTTTTTTTTTTTTTTACATTGATAGTTATTAGGTATTATCCCTCTGGATGGAAAATTACATCGAAAGGGTTAGGTGAGCTCTAGGACCAGCAGCTAGGCTTAGCCCTCATGAATATTTTGCCTCTGTTGGTGATGCTCTTGAACGTTGTAAATCCTGCATCCGGAGCCGATTCCTTCTTCAAAAAGATTTTAAGGTGTGCTAACTGCTCTTCGCAGCGTTTCGAACCGGAGACCTCCCTATGCTTAGAAATTACGGTGATGTCTTCTTCTCTGCTGCTACAACATCTTTCATAGGCAGAGAACCACTTGGCTTTCATGTACTCGAGAGTTCTCCATGGAGGCACAGGCATGGTGTTCTGCTTTAACGAACATTTTGCTGCCTTGCACATTGTCTGCAATATCTGCTCCAGCTTGACCTCTTTGCCGATGTAAATAACCGGCAGTAATTTCAGCGTCGCTTGATAATGCGATACCGGCCTCGCAATCTCGAACTGCGATCTGAAATCCGTGTCGATTATTACACGATCGGACGGCTCTGAGCTCCGATCGGCAACGATGTCGATGTATTCGTACTCGCCTGCAAATTTTCCGGCCAGATTATAACATATCAGTTTAATCACACGAAATTTGCAGGAAATGAAACAAACTCAGACCTTTTGTGAAGAAAATTAGGCCTGGAGGAAAAATTTGCGGCTATTCTCACCTCCAGGTGCTCTGCCGGAGTTGTTCCACTTGACTTTACACAAAGCCGCATTGTATCCCGCCAGCTTTAGGTTTTTAACCAGTAATTGCCGAATACAACTTCCGTTACAGTTTGCGCCCGTGCTTTGCCCTGCCAAATCTGCTGCGATTACATTCATCAAGATCGTTGAAATACTGGAAAACAGATCTCTCTCCTGTGAACTGACGCCCGAGACCAAAGCCTGCGCAAGAATAAAAAAGATATCGTCATTATTTTGTCATTCCGTCGAAGAAAATGCACAGAAACCGAAACTCAAGATAACAAGTGTATTATAATTATCTCGGGTTCTTCAGACCGAAATTAGTCCGCCGTAAAACTTCTCTCTCTCAGGAAACAGTTGAGAAATGGACGACGACAATAACCTAGGGTTTCGGAACACGAATTCAGAAAAACAAAACTTTTTGATTATATTTCAAATCGTTCAATTCGGCATACCTGCAGAGACTCCTTGAGCTCAAGGATATTGACAGCCGCGACATCTTCTTCGGCTTGATCGGCGAAATCGTTACCGCTGGTTCCGTTCTCGATAAAGTCGTGCACCATGGCCGCGAGATCGTTTTCGCTCTCATCGCTACTACATTTCACGGTGGCGCAATTGGAAGGCTCTTCTGCTTCTTTGCGGAAACCATTGAGCAGACGAGAAGCCTGAGACTGAGACGGCGCCCTGCACGCCGGCTTGTGCCTCAATTTACCGCCGGAGAAAATCTGGCGTGAAGAAGAAGAAGAAGGCGAAGCAAAGGAAGAATTACCGGGCACGTCAAGCGGCCAATTCCCGGGGGGCGAAGGAGAGACCTTTCGCCCGTCAAAAAAAAATCCAGAAAGCATGGACTCATTTAAGGGATATCCGGGCATGCTTAGATCACTGAATCTGCAAATAAATCTGCATGTTTGCTTTACAAAATCATCATGTTACTGGAAATGTAAAAGTGAAATCTCCACTCTCTCTAAATAGCGGCCAAATCTCCTGCTTCCAAATGGTCGCCGGATCGAGCCCCGTTGATAAATCCTCCAGCAATTATTTTCATCCGCTTCTGGTCGCAATCCAGGCACAGGAGAGTGAATAACGTCTAGGATTTGTGATCATTAAATCCACAATTCACTAACGTACATCCGCTAATTTAATTAAAAGTGACGGGAAATTTCGACGGGAAACAGTTTCAATTTCCAAGGGTTGTGCAGGCAGGCAGCAGGAATGAATATCTCAAATAATTAGAGGTGCAGTACAAAGGTCCATCATTTAACGGAGTGGAGAACGGAGAGGGTGGAAAATGTACGTCAAGCTCGGCGCGGGTTGCCTTTTTATTTAAATTGCCGTCCTAAGCAATCCATTATCCATCCATTCGTGGGACCCGCTCTCCACCCATCCATTCGCCTGCACCAATACAACTCAAGCAAATGAAATGAAGAGAGAGGGACATTTGAAATTAGTTATACCTGGCAATGGGCATCATCGTAAACATATATTAATAAATAAATAAATAGTAGAAACAATAACACTTTGCTTAATAATACCTGCCCGCACTCCAAGAAAAGCCAAACCTTGCCCTGATAACGCGCTCTACATGATAAAACTTAAGTGATTATTTAGTGGACGGTGCAGATTCATTTTTAATAAATTTTCATACTCAACTTGAGTTGATTAATATGCAATTCTATGTGTAATAAAATCAATCTTAACTATGTAAATTCGATCAACTTAGAGAAATAAATGCATTTGGAATATATTCATATTAAAATGTTTGGAGAAAATAGGGTTTCATTCGGGATTTTGAAAAAGTTGGGATTTTCAAAAAAGTCGGGATTCTCGAAAGAATTGGGATTTTCAAAAAAGTTGGGATTTTCAAAAAATTCGTGATTTTGAAAATTTTGGAAATTCGAAAAATTTGGGAGTTTGTAAAAGTCGGGATTCTCAAAAAATAAAGATTTTGTCGATGCTTAGGAGATAATCCTAAAAAATAAATAGTCAAAAATGTTTCTATGGAGTGAGAAAAGGCAAGACCAAAAATTCGAACAAAATGGCGAACATAGACCAAAACTATGTTGTTGGTTAAGTGGCGCAACTAGAACTATACAAGTACAAATCTAACAACTATCGAAAACTATGACACATATTTAACAATCCTACTCACATGTTTATGTGCTTTAAAAAACATCACTCACCTTTCCAAAATTCATTGCGAGTTGGTGGGAAACTATTCTCCTCGATTGAAACATAATATGCTTGCAACACCCTGCAAGGAAGGATTTAATGGAGAGTTATGTTAATCTAGCACCTAGAATATTGAACAATTTGACAAAGAGCACACAAATTATAATGCAGTTGTTGGGAATATAGTGACTTAACCCGACCAAGGTTTTATAGATTTGTTATGTTGATAAATATCTAAAGAGTAGAAATACTATGTTAATAAATCTAAAAGCAACAAAAAAATAATGTCACACTAGTTATAGACACTTGTTTATATTGGAAAAACCCTTTCGAGTAAAAAACATGGCAATAGAGATTTGTCTCATTGCATTAACTTTTAACTCGTCTTATAAACACAACAAGATCTAAACAAAACTCTATTAGACATTACTCTAGTAGTTTGTGCACAAACAAAGTGCAACTACAATACTTGATTGCCCATTTAAAACTTTCTCTCAAGTGTTAAGTTTCTTATTATCCTACACATTGTTGGTATATAACATACAAAGCCAATAACCATAGTAATTCTTACAACCATTTCTCCTTACATGTTACACCTATAAAATTACAATTTTTTTAAAACAAATTGTATTCTTTAAAGCAACCCATGACTTTATTGATAGAAAATCCTAAGATTCTCTCTAACCACAACTTATTCATTAAATACAAAATATTCTTCCACACATTATGTTATAATATTATTCAACACATTGCATCACACCTCCAGTCTTCCATCCTAGTTAGACACGTGCTAACAACGCACCACTATTACATTCTAATGTTTCACATGACATATGCACACCCCCTAATACAACTATCAATACATAGAATCATCCCAAATATTCCTACACATAATTATTAGACACACACAATCTGATAAACCACATTGAGGAAGTCCCATGCAATGCCTATATGCTCATACACATGTGCACATACTTCTTTACAAAACATCCTTATGCACTAGTGTTGTGTAATCCTGCACAACACCATCTCTTATGCAATGCTATGCAAAGTTGAAACTTTCAAAATTCACCCACTTGTTTAACACTTTGATTTAAACAAATTTAAATCTTGTGTCAGAGGATTGAGATCAAATGAATATAACAATAACAAACAAGATCTAGCTTGCAAAATACAAGAAAATATGCAAGATAGGAGATAAGAGTCACTTAGCTTGTATTGAGAGATCTAGGTTGATTCTGGGTTGGAAGATGACTAGAACAGGTTGGATCTGGACTGTGTGAGGTCTGTCTGGAAAACTGAGACTTAGACTTCTTTATATAGGAGCACTCAGAAGAGGACAGGAGCACCCAGGCGCTAGTGTCTAATATGGGCACTAGTGTCCTTGGAGCAACTCTACTTCTAGTCTTTTCAAGATCTAAACTTGGTTCCTTCCTTTCACTTTTGGTTGCTCTGGATCTACCATAGGGTTCTTGTATTGTACATGTACGTGCAAAATAAACCCTAGCTACTTGTACAAAGCTCAAGTAAACATTAGATGAAATAAATAACGCATATACTTGAGTCTGATTGACCTCGGCAGTCACCCTTGTGTGATTGTGACTAAGATCCACACTACATTTGAGACTCTATGTAGTACTTGTGTGTGATTGGAATCATGTCCCTTGAAACTAGGTTTCCCTTGTGCCAGTCGCACCAAGATAACATGTTATAACTACTTTTCGCCCAAGATGAATTTGCGAGATGGAATTCAAAAATGTCCCTTCCAATGCAATGAATGATACAACCCAGATGTAGTCTTTGAATGTTTCTCTTTGCCCAAGAAATAGATAGTAAGTATTAGCCCCAAATGTCATGTCCCTTAATAATGGTAAGTAAGTCATGTATACGTATGACTCCCTTGTTTGAATTTCATCATTAAAAACTAAAAAATATGACCCAAAGTGATAAAAAGACACCAAATGATATGGAAATTCAAAATCAAGAAGAGGAGAGAAAGGAAAAAAATGCCCAGAGGAGCTAGTAGTACCTAGGTTACGTATGTCCCTAATGGGAGGTAGTGTATGGGATGCTCGAAAGTTATAACATTCAATACAGATTTGGGTCACATGTTGTTTAGTATCCAAAAGTAAAGTGGTCATTCCAGAAAAGAAAATAACAAGAGTGTGGGAAAGATAAAAATAATGAAAGAGTAAAACAAGTATTGTTAATGTCTAATCTTCTTACTTAAGAATCATGTATGTAATGAAATACTAAGAGGTGTGATGTAAGTATAAATTATGTGATTTCATGACTACATCTACCCCCACTTTATTATGGTGAATGTTCATATTCGGTAGCATAAAGTAAATAAGAAGAGTGTACCTTATGGACAGCTAAAGGGAGTTATAATTGATAACGTGTTGAATGAGAAATATTCTTGATATCATGCCAAATGGAGATATTAGAATGTGCATAGTGGAATCTAGAGAAGGATAAGGATCCTAGGGGTGACCTTTGCGTGCATACTAGAAGTGTTGTATATGTTTGTTCCTTGGATATTATCTTTTGCAGAGAGTTATTGTGTTTGAGATTGTTCCTTGTTCCATTTGCTTGCTTCCCTTTTAGTTGGATTAAGGTCAGACCTGCAAAATAAAATAAGTGTAGAAAATGTTCATGATAAATGAAATTGAACTTTAACTTAGTACATGTCAAAATAAAAATGTATATTGATTTTTTTTTAATCAAGGGTATAATATAGTGTGCAATGAGAGAAGAGATAAAAAATTTCTTGTATGTTTGTTTCCTTGGAGATGGTTGGAATAATATTAAATATTTGGTTTTCGTGTAACAAAAATTTGGATTTGAGCATCATACCGCTAAACTTCGAATTCGAGCGTCCTATCACTAAACTTCATATTTGAGCATCATGTTGTTGGGGGTGTGGAGCCTGCTTTTGGTCTTCTTCAATCAGTGTTGAAGTGCTGGAGCTCGAACGGTTAAGTTTGGAGACTTTAGGAGCATTCTGCAGTCGTCTGCTATGACGTTGCTATGTCGTTGTTGTGCCATTGCTGTGTTGTTGTTGTTAATATGTTGTTAACATGTTGTTAATTGGCTATTAACATCGGTACTGTTTTTCTAGCTGTGGGAAGTTGAAAGATCGCGACTTTCAAACTTCTAGGGTCGGCTTTAGGACTTCTTAAAAGGATTGTAATCCTATAAATAGAGGTGTTAGGGTATCTTGTAGATATCTTGAGTGTTCAAGAGGTCTTGAGTCTTAATGACCAAGAGGTGATCAAGAGTGATCAAGGTTAAGAAATTGGGTGTCAATTGTTGTTTAAATGTGGTTTAGCATCTTTGGAATTCTGTTATGAGTTCATAACTGAAAGAAGACTGTGAGAGTTGTTTTACTCTTGTTGATAATAAAATATGAGCAAGTTCTTGGTGGACATAGCCCACATTGGGTGAACCATGTTAAATCTTGTCTTGTCTTCTTTTGTGCATTATTTATTTATGTTATTATATTTCTGCAAGTATAATTCTGCTATATATTTTCCTACTACTGTGGTTTGAGGAATTGTTTTTGAATATTTGTTCTCTAATTCCTAACAATTGGTATCAGAGATCTGTTGATTTTTTGCTGAAGTTGTAAATCACAGGGAAAGTTTAGCTTGAGTGGGAGCTATGGCAGATGAGGGCAGATCAAGGGTTGAGAAGTTCAATGGGCAGAACTTTGGTTTGTGGAAGATGCAAATGGAGGATTACTTATACTAGGAGAACCTCCATGTTCCTTTGGTTGGAAAAGCAAAGAAACTTACAGCCATGTCGGATGAGGATTGGGAGTTGCTAGATAGAAAGGTGCTCGGGGCAATTCATTTATGCCTTGCATCTTCAATTACTTTCAACATATCGCAGGAGAAGACCACGAAAGGTCTCATGAGTGCGTTGGGGAAGTTATATGAAAAACCCTCTGCCTTTAATAAAATATTTTTGATGAAAAAGTTATTTAATATGAAGATGTCTGAGAATGGTTTTGTTGCTGATCATTTGAATGAATTTAATACGGTTGTGAGTATGTTAAACTCAGTAAAAATTGACTTTGATGATGGGGTCAGGGATTTGTTGATTTTATGCTCCTTACCAGATAGCTGGGACAACTTTGTTATGGTTGTAAGTAATTCAGTCTCTAATAACTCAAAGTTGAAGTTTGAGGATGTAATAGGTGTGATCCTAAGCGAGGAAATGCGAAGGAAGAGCACCGTATATTCTTCTACTTCTGGAAACACTTTGATGGTGGAGAGCAAAGGGAGACAAAAGAACAGAGGGAAAAGTAACTGTGGGAAGTCGAATGATCATGGAAGGTCAAAGTCCAAGAGTAAGTTAGAATGTTGGAATTCTGGGAAGGTTGGTCATGCTAAGAAAGATTGTTGGGATCTTCGGGATAAGAAGAACAAGGAGGAGGAAACTAAAGAGGCAAATTTGACAGCAGGTGATGTTTGTCAGGATGCCTTAATTCTTTCTTTAGATAATATTATTGAATCTTGGGTGTTAGATTCAGAGGCTTCATTCCATGCCACCCCACATAGACATTACTTTACTGATTTTGTTCAAGGTGATTTTGGACATGTATATCTTGGTGATGATGAACCATGAAACATAGTAGGGAAAGGTTGTGTTTGGGTGAAAATGTAGAATGGGAACACATGGCTACTTAAGGACATCAGGCATGTGCCTAAGTTGAGGTAGAACTTGATATTAGTAGGACAAATGGGTAGTGATGGCTGTACAATTAGTTTTACAGCGGATTCTTGGAAGGTTACCAAGGGATCTCTTGTGGTTGCAAGAGGTAAGAAAACTAGTACTTTGTATTTAACCAGTGGTGTTGATTATTGCAATTTAGTTGCTACAGATGGAGATGTAACATTGTGACACCAGAGACTCAATCATATGAGTCATAAGGGCATGCTGATTATAAAGGACAAGTTTCCCGGATTAAAGGAGTTAGATTTGGACTTCTGTGAGGATTTTGTTTTTGGGAAACAAAATCAGGTGAGATTTGTCGAGGTTGGACCTACAAGGAAGGGGGGTAAGTTGGAGTTAGTGCATACAGATGTATGGGGGCCAGCTAAGGTAAAATCTATTGGTGGTTCATGTTATTACGTCACTTTCATTGATGATGCAACTAGAAAAGTTTGGGTATATTGCATTGGAAAGAAATCTGATGTGTTTAAAACTTTCAAAAGATGGAAAGCCTTGGTTGAGATTGAAATAGGTCTCAAGTTGAAATGTCTCAGGTTGGATAATGGAGGGGAATATTGTAGCAATGAGTTTCTTGATTACTGTTCAGTAAATGGGATCCGCAGGAAAAGAACGGTTCCAAATACTCCACAGGAAAATGGAGTGTCAGAGAGAATGAACAGGACAATCATGGAGTGTGCTAGGTGCATGAGGTTACATGCGGGGCTGCCACTCATTTTTTGGGTGGAAGCGGTAAGCACAGTTGTTTATCTGATTAACAGAGGACCCTTTATGGCCTTGGATGGAGGTATACCTGAGGAGGCTTGGTCTGGTAAGAAAATTGATTACTCATTTCTTAGAGTATTTGGATGTGAGGTATTTTTTCACATTGATAAAGATGATAGGACCAAGTTAGAGGCTAAGTATGAGAAATGCACCTTTGTTGGATATGGTGAAGATGACTTTGGTTTCCATGTTTGGAGTCTTAAAGACAAGAAAAAATTTCGGTCTAGAGATATTGTCTTTAATGAAAAAGTCATGTATAAAGATCAGAGTCAGGAACAGAAAGAGGAATCAAAGAAATAATACATAGTGTTAGAGGACATTGCAAACAACAAGGTGTCCAAGGGGCTGGTTCAGGTACAACATGTTCTGGCACAACTAGTTCAGGTACCTACTCATCACGAACCCCAAACTCATGAGGTGAGAAGGTCTTCTAGGGTAAGAAGGGAACTTGAACATTTTACTCCATATTTGAATTATTTATTGGTCACTCACAGTGGAGAGCCAAAGTGCTTTGAGGAAGCAGTACAGGTGGATTCTAGGAAGAAGTGGGAGCAAGCCATGGATGCAAAGCATAGATCTCTTATGGAAAACCAGACTTGGGATCTGGTGGAGCTACCCGAGGGCAAGAGAGCATTGCAGAAAAAGTGGGTGTATAGAATCAAAGAAGAAGATGGAGACAGGAAATGATACAAGACCCAGTTGGTGGTCAATGAATTTGCATAGAAGAAAGGTATAGACTTTGATGATTTTTTTTTTTTTGGTTGTTAAAATGACTTCTATTAGGATTGTTCTTGGTTTAGTTGCAGTAGAAGATCTGCACTTAGAACAGTTGGATGCGAAGACTACATTCCTTCATGGTGAGTTGGAGGAGAAATTGTACATGCAGCAACCACAGGGTTATTAGGTCAAAGGGAAGGAGAGGTTAGTGTGAAAATTGAAGAAGAGCTTGTATGGCCTGAAACAAGCTCCATGGCAGTGGTACATGAAGTTTGACATTTTTATGCAGGAGTAGGGTTACTCCAGGTGTCACTCAGACCATTGCGTGTACATCAAGAAGTTTCTTGATGGTAGTTGTATTATTATGTGTGTGTATGTAAATGATATGCTTGTTGTAGGGAAGAACATGCAAGAAATAAAGGTACTCAAGAAACAGCTAAGTGACTGCTTTGCTATGAAGGATTTGGGGGCAAAAAAACAAATCATTGGTATGAGAATAACTCGGAACATGAAGGAGAGGAAGCTAGTATTATCTCAAGAAGAGTACATAAGGAAGGTCTTGGAGTGGTTTAGTATGCAGGATGCTAAACCGGTTGGTACTCCTTTGACAGGTCACTTTAAATTATCAAAGGAGCAGAGTCTTAAGATTGAGGAGGATAGAATCCAGATGTCCAGGGTACCGTACTCATCAACAATTGGTAGCTTGATGTATGCTATGGTATGTAATAGGCCTAACATTGCCCATGCAGTTGGAGTAGTGAGCAGGTTTATGAGTGAACCAGGTAGAGAGCACTGATATGCAGTAAAGTGGATCTTTCGGTATTTGAGAGGGACCATGGGAGCAGCATTGTGTTTCAGTGGATCAGACACTACATTACATAGATATGTAGATTCAGACATGGCAGGAGATTTGAACAACAGGAGGAGCACGAAAGGTTATGTATTTATGGTTGGTGATACAATGGTGAGTTGGATTTCACAGTTACAAAAGGTTGTGTCTTTGTCAACCACAGACGCTGAGTATGTTGCTACCACAGAGGCAAGCAAGGAAATGATTTGGGTACAGCAGTTGCTTGATGAGTTGGGTCATAAGCAGGAAGGTGGGAGGCTACACAGTGATAGTCAGAGTGCTATTCATTTGGCGAAGAACTCCGCTTTCCACTCTAGGACGAAGCACATTCAGTTGAGATATCATTTCATTAGGACAACTTTGGAAGAAGATAAGTTGAAGCTGGAAAAGATTCATACCAGTCATAATCCTATGGATATGATGACCAAGGTGGTCACAAAGGGAGAAGTTGAAGTTTTGTTCAACTTTGATTTGCCTTCATGGTTGATAATGAAGGGTTAAGAACTTTGCTAAATGGAAATAGTCTCCAAGTGGGAGATTGTTGTGGTGTGGATCCTGTTTTTGGTCTTCTTGAATCATTGTCGAAGTGCTGGAGCTCGAACAGTTAAGTTTGGAGACTTCAGGAGCATTCTGCAGTCATCTATTGTGACGTTGTTGTGTCGTTGTTGTTCCGTCGTTGTGCTGTTGCTGTTAATATGTTGTTAATTGGTTGTTAATGTCGGGACTATTTTTCCAACCGTGGGAAGTTGAAAGATCGTGACTTTCAAACTTCTAGGGTCAACTTTAGGACTGCTTAAAAGGATTGAAATCCTATAAATAGAGGTGTTAGGGTATCTTGTAGATATCTTGAGTTTTCAAGAGGTCTTGAGTCTTAATGACCAAGAGGGGATCAAGAGTGATCAAGGTTAAGCAATTGGGTGTCAATTGTTGTTTATATGTGGTTTAGCATCTTTGGAATTTTGTTATGAGTTCATAACTGAAAGAATATTGTGAGATTTGTTTTATTCTTGTTGATAATAAAATCTGATTAAGTTCTTGGTGGACGTAGCCCACATTGGGTGAACCACATTAAATCTTTTCTTGTCTTCTTTTATGCATTATTTATTTATGGTGTTATATTTCTGCAAGTATAATTCTGCTATATAGTTTCCTACTACTGTGGTTTAAGGAATTGTTTCCGCATATTTGTTTTAGATTTGAGCATCATGCCACTAAACTTAGAATTCGAGCGTCCTATCACTAAACTTCATATTTAAGCATCATGTCTTTAAACTTTAGATTTGGGCATCATGCTGCCAAGGGAAGAGTATTGGGAGAGTAGTCAACTTTTCTCTCCAACCCTTAAGGCTTCCCCATGGATAAGTGCCACTGTAGATGGGAAAAAACCCAATAGAAACTGGCCACTGAGCCATATGAAGTAATTAATTTTATTACGCAAAGTGTGTAACATGCCACTGATAGTAACTTGTAACTAGGATTTTGTTTCTAGAAATTGGAAAATATTTTCATTGAGAACATGTTGATTTTTTATTGTAATTGTTTCTGCCCCCAGGACAGGAACTCCTAGGTGGGACAATAGCTCCCACCAATTCTATCTATGTTGGGAACTTCTATCTTGGACTAATTTTAGGCCCAATTTTGATTTTGAACCTTTTTATTAGCTTATGTGTACTATTGTCTCCAAATCATTGCACCCTCCAAATGGCTAGAATGTGAACAGGACGTTCGGTGTGATTGGGACACATGGGATCACCTCTCAAACTGTGGGACTTGGGCTTGAGGTGAACCTCCAGAGAAGGCCAAATTCCTCTTCCTAAACTAAGTGTTGTACTACTCCTAGTGTAACAAAATGGCTATCGAGTCATATGCTAACATTTTCATGGGTTTTAGGGTAAGAGGTTTGCAAGAAGGAAATTATACTAGGTATGGTGATGCACCAAATAAAGGGGTGTTTTAACCTCAGGAAGGGTTAATGTGAGTAGGATGCATGCACCATTAGTCACCTTCACCTATTACAACTTTGAGAGGGTAGATAGTACCACAAACTAAGAAGCAAATGTTCCTTTGTTAAACTTGAAACATACACAATAGAGTGATCAAATGTGATTGAACACACAATCAATTCTTCATGAGGATAAAACACATACACATGTCAAACATTCATTTCACTGATTATGACTAACAATAATATAACTTTTAACAACATAAGGAAAATAATCTTTCCACAATTGACACAAAAGATGGTTATATCATTGTCCCATAACATGAAATAAGATAATCTGAAATAAATGTAAGCTAACCATTCACACTAAAGAATTATGCATTCACAAAGCATATACCGATCAACCATTCAACACAATAAATCAGGTTTTTCAAGGCAAGATATCACTCTGAATATAATTAAAAGGTTTCAAAATATTTGAAGCACTCTTCCAGGCTTGAAGAGCAACTTCACCAAAATTATCTATCTATATATCTCTCAAAGACTCCATGCACCTAACTATTTATAAGTTCTTTAGGCTGAGCCATTACAACTGGGCCTTCAACTAAAATTTTACTAAAAATAGAAATGTCATTAAATTCAACGGAACGGGCTCCCATAAAAATAGCAAGTTTGTTGCAAGGGTTCGACTCAATTAACCCTACAACTTTGACTGATCTAGAGCTTGGATCTGTCCTTCTATCGTTGTTGAGCTTTGGCTTGGCCCTGCAATGCTTTCTCCTTCTGCAAGTTTCTGTTGTGCTTCCTCCCACACAACCATTCAAAGTTTATATTCGATGAAACGCTTGATAATCCCCTAAATTTCTTCATCTCCTGACCCACATGCGTAGTGATTCACTAAATTTGTTGTCTCGATTTCCTTTGTGATCTTGGATGGAATTCTTCTAAGTTTACTCAAAACTTTCTTCAGTCTTCCTATGGATTTTTGGCATAAAACCAATCTATCAATAGATTCACTGTTGAAAGTCTTGGTAACCTCATCATCACGCTTCACCAAATATTTAAAATTTTCCTTGATCTGATCCTTCAAGAGAGCATTGATGTTTTCATTGAAGAAATTACAATTAAAAATATCAAATTCTTCTGATATATCATTCAGGGCATCCATAATTTCCACTTGTTTATCATCCAACTTCTTGATTAAATCCTGCAGCACATGACACTGGAATTCCATGGCCTTTTGATATTCAAAAAACTTTGAACCATCATCGATTACATCTTCCTGAAGGAGTAAGTCTAGATCTTCTTCTCTGATTTCACTCCATGTTTCCAAATTCAAATTCAGGTTATTATTGTCCTCAGAAAAGGCCTCATCTATTTTGTAAATAACAACTCTTCCATCCTGCAAATCATTATATATTTCGACAGCCTCTTTAAATATAGGATTGGCTTCTTGGAGTATATGCTCCATCCATCCATTTACCGATTTTCCTTTTTGGCCTAGCTTATTAATCTTGTGATAAGAAAATTCATCGATGGTGGATGAAACTGTCAGAGCTGTAGTAGTCAAAACTTCGATAGATGGAGCTAGTTGTGTTACTTTTCTTAACAGTGCAGTGAGGTGCTTGACCTTTGCTTTGAGCTCATCCTTTGAAGCCTTATCCTTGTCATATTTCCCCATTATATTTCCAAGAGCAGTGTGTACATCATGTTTAGCTCCTTTTTGAGTGTCTTTTCGCAGTGAAAATCTAGAAATTCGATAATCCACAGCTGTAATTGTTTCCTTGGTTTTTCCCTCAACAGGAGTAGCAACCTCTACAACTTGTTCCTGAGATGGATTCTCGGTCATGATAGAAAAAATATTTGGCCTCTTGGCCTACCTTTTTGGTGTATGCTCCAATATGCTCAGATCTATGACATCCACCAGAGGTACCTTCTTCTTTTGTTTTGGAGTCTGTCGAAACAACCATTCTAGAATAGTTGATGCTGATGGAAGTGAAACAACTGATTCAGTTCCTACAGCACTATTCAAAACAAGAGAACCAATAACATTAGTTAGCATTTAAATGGAGTTGGTAATAATGGATGGGGTGGATGTGAGCACAACAATAGGAGCGGATATAATGATATTAGGAGATGATATGAACAAAAATGGAAGGGTTAGGGGAAGTGCAGTAGAAATGGGTGACCCAATGGTTTCCCCAGCTGAGAGAACTAGAAGGGATGAGAATAATTGAGCCATAGAAGGAGATGGAAAAGAATAAATTATTGTAGAAGTGAAAGGAAGTGACAGAGGAAGAGGAGGAAGAGATGACAGGTCTTGTGAGACACTTAGAGAATCATCGACTTCAACTATTTTTGATATAGGTATTGCAGGAGACATGGCTTTGAAAGCAGGAGCCTTGGAGAGAGATGAGCTTCCCACTATAAATGAAATCTTTTTAGGGACTGTATGGGTCCTTTGGATCAATATTTTTCCCTTTGTGGGTGTTGATTGGCTTATGCTTGATGGGGTTTCTGTATTTGTAGGTTGTTCTAATCCCTTGGGTGATATTCCCAAGGTAACCAACCAAATGTAGGTTCTTTGTAAAATGGGCCCCACCCTCTCCTTTGTATTACAACATTCTTCCACATAATAATTAATCCATGACAATGGTTGATTGGCAACATTATTGTTTTTATATGTTACATCCAAAACCTCATCATCATCTTGCAACTACTTTGGAACCTCGGCTATACCAAACTGCCGAACCTCATCCAAAGTTAATATCTCGTAATATATTTGTTGGATGATGAATTCATCCTGAGAATGAATCCAAATGTCTTCTAAATAAGGAACATGGGAACTAGACCAACCTGTTTCACTAAATTTACCCCAGTAATCAAAACTGGTCCATGGATGAAAGGTCCGCAAAGTTACTTCTGCCATTTCAACATCTACGTTCTTTGCTTTATAAATATTCAGGTAGGGGTATATGCTAATCAAAATAGGGAACTGAACTCCCACTTTTTTTCGTTTATTCTAGATCTTATGGTAGTCTAACAATTGCCAAACCAATTCTAGCAAGACCCACTTGTCAGTGGGACATCTGGGCAGCTTACTGGGGGCACCTACGAAACTAGGAATCTGAAAATATGTAAACACAGGGAATTGTAAGTATATAGCTCCCCACTCACGCACTTCCTTGAATGCTTCATTAGAAATTATTTGGTTATACAACTCCTTATCAAAGTGATAGAGAATAACAACAAACAAATAATCATTAATTCTGTGGTATTCAATCCGGTGAAGTCTCTCATGGTAGCTGCAACATAGACCAAAAAGGATGTCATATAGAAACTCTTTGAGGATAGCACCCTACTTAACTGATAGCAAATGGAGCTACTAATATGCCCCCCCATCTGTTAAATTCCTTGTTTTTCTTGATGGTAGCGATATATAGGAACATCCATTCTTGGAATTCCATTGTAGAGGGAAGACTTGAGACTCTACTCAATAGCACAATAATATCATTAACTTTTTGAATGAATTTTGATCAATACATGGTCTTGGGAAAATTTGGCAATATTCTTAGCTAAGATAACTATTCAATACAACCTTTGCGCATAGTTCCAGTTTCCTTATCCCAGTGTTCCACCGCTAATTCTAGTGAAAATGTTGCATAGTCTTAAATGTTGGGGAGTTTGATAAAATATTTAAATAAATATGGATCCCAGCGGATTAAAACCTTGCTATCATCATCCTTAACTGTCCTGGATTCTTCATCGAAGTGGGCTGTTGCGGTTAAGAAAAAATCTGGGCAATGCATGGATGCGGGAAAACCGGAAGCAAGAACAAGCCCACTGTCATGTATGGCTTGCATCCATGGTTTCTTGTTTGAGGCCTTCATCCTTGCCCAGAAGTCTAGAAAATCAATCTTCCTGAGATCAGTGTCTCTTATACTTCCCAAGTTGAAAGAAAAATAAAATTGAGGAGCAAATACAAAAGAACATATACTTCATATTTTCCTTGCCCTTGTCTATAAAAGTAGAAATAAAGCTTTGAATTTTTGAATCTGATGACCTTTAGCATTTCTAAAATTCCAAAGAAGATAAGTTCGAAAACCCAAAAATTCTCAACCTCTGAAAACCTAAAAAGAAGAGTTCTGAAGTGGAGAAGTCCGAAAACCCGAAGTAGAGAAGTCCTGAAATTTCTAAGAGATTCAACCTCTGAAAACCCAAAAAGTAGAGTTCTGAAGTGGAGAATTCTGAAAAACCAAAGTGGAGAAGTCTAAAATTCTAAAGAGCTTTAACCAACGAAAACCCAGAAAGTAGACTTATAAAGCGAAGACTTCCAGAACCCCAAAATGGAGAAGTACAAAAACCTAAAAATTGGAGTTCCGAAATGAACAAAGTCTCGATTCCCAAAAACTAAGAAACTCTGAACAGGAAAATCCCTAAACCCAAAAAAGAAAATCTTCTGAGCTCCGAAAAAATGAGAAGTGCTGAGAGAACATATTTGAAAAATTAGGAAAATATTGAGGATTGTGATGAGATCTTCCCTGCATGTCTGTATAAAATTGGATTCCGGAACCATTAGAATCAAAAACCATCGCTAAAGGAGACATGGTAGGCAGTGAGATCTTCATTATTCAAGACATACAGAGGAGGAACAAATTAAAAATGAAAAAGGAGAAAACAAAACAAATAGATCTTTAACCAAAAAGAAGATAACGTAAATAAAACACCTCAAAAATGACGTCAAAAAATACAAGATACAATAAAATAACCAGATCATCAGAGACAAATTGTTCAGGTTAAAATGACAGGTGAAAATGCAAGTTTAAATAGAAAAAGCCCATGAAATTAATGTCCAAAATTTGACACATACAGAAGAAGGTAGGAATTAAATGTGTAAAGAACTCCAAAAGTCTGAAGCTTGAAATTCTGAAATTCCAAAATTTTTGAATTTTAGGATTTCAAACTTCGGAGATCAAGACTTGAAAATTGTGAACTTGTGATGGAAGAACTCCAAAACTCATGAAAGCCCGAAAGTATGTCATTTTGGAACTTTTAAATTTTTAAACTTCAGAAGTTTGAAAGTGGAAAAAACTGAAAATGGTCGGGAGACTTCCGAAACCTAAAAGCTCGAAATCCCTAAAGTTTGAATTATTCAAACTTTTAGACTTCGGAAGTCTAAAAGTAATAAACCTTAAAAAGTGACCTAGAGTTCTGAAACCTGAAAGCCTGAAATTCTGAAATTTCATACTTTCGGGGTTTCAGACTTCGAAACTCCGAAGGGGAGTTTTCTAAAAACCGCGACTTAGAATTCCAAAACCTGAAAGCCCAAAAGTCTGAAATTTTGGACTTTCAGAGTTTTGGACTTCAGAACTTTGGAAACACAATTCAAAAACCAATCTATTTAAACTCTGAAAGGGAAAATCTCGGAAGCCGAAGTTTGAATTTTCAAAATTTTCGGGGACTTGGAGAGTTTCCAATTTGGAGAATACTTCCGTGTGAAGGATTTCAAAAAAATTATTTGATCGATTTCAACACCTATTTCTCAAGGTAGATTAAAATGGTAACATGTTCCTTTATTTTTGAGTATCATTTTGTATCTGGTCTGTGAAGTGCTAAGAGGGTGAAATAGTCACCTGATTATTATCCTGCTCGTTTGCGGTGTGTGAGATGGAAAAAGGTGAGCGTGGACCAAAAGAGGAAATCTAAAACTAATGTGCACATCTAAAATAGAACTCCTATAGGGGGTGATAGGGAATTGGTAGAAACCATGGTGTATGCAAAAAATGGGAAAAGGCTATCCAAAAGTGTTGGTCACAAACAAGTATACATGGTGTAATAGAAACAAGTCACAAGACATAGAAACATTGTAAAAGACACAACAAGTAGTTGGTTGAATAAATGGGACACCACTTAGAATTTTGCAAGAAAATCAAAGCCCTCAAGGAAATACAAACAAATATTCAATAAACATAGGGAATATCCCACAAACAATGGAAATCAAGAAACAAGCAAGGAAGACAAGATATAAGCAAATCGGAGAACCATGATCGGAAGTAGGCCTTTGCTAAAAATGCTACACATGAAGCACTCGTTAGCATGTTAGAAATATTGATAGTATGTCATAATGTCTACAATTGGAAATAGGAATGAAAGTAGTATATATTGCAATGATAGAACCTATATATAGGAAAATAGGAAAGGTAGATGCCCCCAAGAGCCTCACTGGGACTAGTATGGTACAGTGACAAACATCATATGTTATGTAGAAACCTGTAAGTGATTTGTATTCACCTCAAAAAGTACCATGTGAATGTGCATGTGTGTATGGAAAAATGATAAAGCATATTATGAACCCAAGTAGCATGACAAGTAGTGTGCAACAAAGACTAGAATGAGCAAGCAAGGATACATCCAATCAAGATTTAAGCTAGAATTTTTGAAAATTGGCAAATATGTGAACATGAAATAGAATAGTTATGAGAGAGGAGAAATATTTCCCCTAGTATATATGTGTGAAAATTGAGGTCCATGTAAGTAAATGTACCATCAACAATCATGTTTGGACCTAGAACAAGAGTGTGTCATCTAGTAGCGAGGGGGAGAATATTCCCCCAAATGTGTATGCCGTGGTGATCTATCTAATGAGGATAGGGGCAAGGTCCCACTTTCTACTAGTGTGAAGAAAGTATTCATGTGATCATGATAAAAGAATATATGGCCACATGAGAATACATGTGGAGAAAGATACCGCAAAATGGGCCTAGATGTACCATGGGTAACTTGTGTCCTATGATGAGGCTTGTGTGTGTGAGGTGGACTATGAGACTGGTGTATTTTTTGTGAATGAGGAGTAGAAGCTATATGTAGAGGATATATAGGTGTATGTATAACAATAGTACTAGGAATTGTAAGATATTTAGATTTGATAGGAGTATGTTCCAAAACCATGTGGTCATCATGAGAATATGTAGAAGTAGGTGCATTGGTGATAGAAGTACTTGAAAATGTGGAAGTAGGAGGAGGTAAAGACAAAGGAGTTCATAGTGGAATACCTCTAAAAGTGATAAGGTGACTCTTATGTAACAAATTAAGGCATAAGTGAACTATGGATGACACCAATTTAGCAGCCCTAAGTCGAGGGAGTCCTAAGATCATGTCATAATGTGCAATGATAGAGCCAACACTAAAAATCATAGAGAGAGTGAGAAGGCTAATAGTGATGGTAAGAATGACATGCCCATGACAAGTAAGGGTCCTATGGATCATATGAGATAATGAAAAACTAATATCTTACAAGAAATATAATGAACATGCGTTGTGCTTATAAATAGGATGCACCATAACATTGTTGATAACATGATAACCGATAAAAGTATCAATGTATAATCTATGTGATGAAAAATATGCATGAAAATAAATATTAATTAAATAAATTATAGGTAAAGGAAGATCAATACTATCAACATTAACAAGAAATCCAAGAGGATGATATGAATATGAAGGAGGAGGAACAACATGATAAACATGATTCGAGTAGGATTCAAGAGCTGATTTTTCATGCTTAGGTAGTGGATCATGTTGGCATGTGTTTGTTGATTTTTCATTTATGAAAAAGTCAAGTTAATGAAAAAAGAAGGATACAAGAGATCTAGAGGGATCTTGGAATGATCTTGACAAGGCAGGAGAGGACAAGGCAAGGAGAACACATGATGTAGAATTGACTTCTTAAGGAGCTAGTAGCTTCTAGTAGCTTATACAGGAAAAATGATTATGTGAGGACATGTCAAGATGATATCCTAGATGTTTTAGAAGGTTTATGATGATGAAACAAGGTCATAAGGATGAATATATACGTTCATGAGTGGAATTGGTAAGACTAGCTTAGTCTAGATGGCCTAATCCCTAGGCATAGTCAGTAAATGGACCTGGAATGGTGGAGTGAAGGAAGGAGGATGATGGAAAATCATGGTAGAGGCATGAGAAACATGACTATATCATGTTAAGTTAAGTACATGATGAAAAAGGGAAGGTACATAAGGTATGAGGTGAAACTAGCTTACTTTGTCCTATTTCAAGGACCTAGAATGGGTGTTTGAAGAAATCTAGAGGGATCTTGGAATGATCTTGACAAGGCAGGAGAGGACAAGGCAAGGAGAACACGGGTGGGTAGATCTATGGATAGACAGGCCAACAGTGTGCAGGGCATAGCCCCTCTTTGAGACAGCAAAGCAAAACTGGTTTATTGTTATTCTACCAGCAGGAATCTGTGCAAGTCTTATAGTATTCTACCTTCAGGGGGGTTTGGGATCTCATCCCTTGGTAGAGTTAGTTCTGACGAAGAACAGAAAGGAATGAAGGAAGGAATAGAAGAAAGGTGGATCTGAAGGGAGAAAAGAAATGAATTCCAAAGTAGAAAGGTCAGAGGGTTTATGTTTTGGGCCGGTAGTAAACAGAGCCAAACTTACTCACATAAACAAACAAAGCAATACTGATAAACAAATGACAAAAGCATATGTGAATCCAACAGAATAAGCATGCAGATCTAACTTAAGAAAGATCTAACACATAACACAGGAATTCAGCACAAAGTCTCAATTTTTTGTATTAATAATTGTTCTGTTACAAGAAAGCTCAAAGTCTTTCTCTCCTCACTCTATTTTTCATACAAATTTTCTCACCCTTGAATACTACAAGTATCCAAGTATTTATAGAAGGAGAAGGAGAAAGAAGACAAAAAGGAGCCAACAACTATTTACAAAATATCTAAAAGTCAAATGTTGACTTTGGGGCAATTTTGTGGATGACAACATCCCATGGTGCAACATGGATGATGTCATCATTTGTGCCAACATACTTTTAAATATTTTTACAAAAATGGGATTAATCCCAGGAGGAAGGAGCCTATTCGTCGTCATCCCTTGGCTTGAAAGGAGTGTCTTGCTTCTGCTCAGGGGAGGTAATGTGAAATTGAGCTCGATACTCCATGAACTTGCTTGACCATTGCTTGAAGTTGATCCTGAGCTGGGACCCTTGGTGTGATCCTCTGATGACTTCACAAGTTTCCTGTTCATCTCTGAGTCTTTCCGGGAGTTTGAAATATTCATTGCCTACCTCCATCAGGTATCCAACAAAGTCATGGCAGGCTAGAAGGTTGTTGATAGATTCTATATCAAAAGTGGCCTCTGACGCTAAACCCTGTGACGTGATTTCCTTGAAAATCTGAATAGTATCATCTGCCTTCCTCAATGCGTACGCTGCACCAAGCAACCCTGGAGACATTCTTAAGATGATCTGCTCCATTTGATGCATTGCATCCAGGGCTTCCTCCTTGATTTTGTCTATCTTTTCCAAGACAAACTCCATTTGGTCAACCCGATAGTCTAAAGCAGCAAGGACTTTGTTAGGTGCTCGTGGGTGATCAAAAATGTTGAATTTCACCAAGTCATCGACTGGGCAGTTGAGCATCTTCTGGAATGTTTCATGTTGCAACCTGGCATGGTCTAACTCTTTGGAGATAGGTCCTGCTATTGCCTGGAGTTCCTTGTTAGCTTGATCTATATTTTGATAGAGCTCTGTGAACTTTGTAATCACTTCCTCACTATCTTTGAGGATCTTCTCTCTCCAGGCGGACACTGCTATACCTTGCTCGTCCGATCTTGGCGTACTCATTTATCTTCTCCTGACTAAGAACTTTAGGAGGGTCGGTGACAGTCATAGGAGGGGCATTGCCCATCTTTTGCAGGGCTTGGAGAAGATGCTTGTTTTGCTCTTTTAATATTCTCTTCTCTTCCTTTGCTTCTTGAAGCTTTTTGTAAAGGGCATCCACTGCGGATAAGGCCTCTCCTTGCAGGCTCTCTGATGATGTTCCCATCATGACCTGAGTCACTGTAAAATCTGTAGGGGACAGATCTTCTTTCTTCTTTGTGAGATCAGGGTATGCGATCTCCATAACCCTTTCACCTGAAGCACTTTGAGAGAAGCGGGTTATAGCTTTTTGCTTCTTAGGCCCTTTAGCTGGAATAACGGAGAAGTCCATAGGTGCAATAGGGACTTTCCTCTTATGTTGGTCTTCAGGTGTTTGGAGATCCATTCTGGACTTAAGGGAGTGGGACCAGAGGAAGAGGAGTAAATGGGGGTGGAAGAAGGAGCAACTGCAGTGGACACGGGGAAATGTGTCGAGACACTTGGTGGTGGCATTGAGAAAGAAGCCAACACTCCAATGCTCACGGGGTTAGGAGTGACTGCAAGAGAGGAAATCCGTGGGGGTGGAAGGGATCTATGAGATGAGGGAAGAAATGTTGGGGGACAGATCCGCAGAGGGAAGAGAAAATGGAGGAAGAGGGAGGGGGAATGGCTAGAAGAGGGGGGAGAAGACACAACCAAAGGAGTGGTTGGTTGAGCGACATGAGGAGGGGAAGGAGGAGCGAGAGGGGGAATGGTTGAGACCTCACCAGTTGTAGCAGTGATGACATCCTAAGTGGATGTGTCCGTTGGAGCACTGGCCGCTTCTTCTCTTCTTGGGGACACTAAGTCCACAACTTGCTCTTCGGCGGTGGAAGGAGGACTTTCAGGAACTTCTTTCTGAGCAGTGCTTGCCTCCCCTTCTATATATTTTCCTTTACCTTTAGGCAAGTGTTTCAGCCTGGTGGGTGCATTTCCCAAGGGAGACGTGGTGAAGTCTACCCCAAGGTAGATGATACCATTTTTCTTGCACCAATGCTCGGTGTGTTGTAGAGTGCCTTTGACCCTTTCCTCAATAGTCTGAGGGGCCTTGTTTCTATCAATTTCAGCAAATGGCCAATTGTCCCCATCCGTGTCTAGATAAACCTGATCAACTTCTTGATCAGTTGCTTGGAAGCCCTTTGGGACGATGGCCACACCATATTGAATGATCTCTTCTAGGGCCAGGCGGGAGTGATCCTTTCATCTGAGCTCGACTTCGTGATATAGATCGATGTAGATATCTTCGATCTGAGGGACGTGAATTGGATCAATTTTTTCCCTTGGGAGGTAATCACGAGGATCAAAGGTTGGCCTCGCTGGGAAATTATGCTTTAAGTTGAGCAATTCAAGCTCTGCAAACATCTCCCGGGCTTTTCCCTGTGAAGTGCAGGTGTACCTGCCCACTGTGAGGGGGAATGGAGTTCCACCCTTCTTCCTTTTTAAACACTTCTCATGGTATGTGATAAGTTGTCTAGATAGCTCCAATAGGATCAGCTTGGGTCCTGCATACCTTGGCAATTTGGTGGGCTCTCCCAAGAAGTTAGCATGGCTCTGAGATAGGTGAAAGTGGGGAATTCCATGAATAACGCTCCCCACTTCTCTATGGTGGTGACCATGCTTTTGGTCATCTAACCATAAGTCATGTTGGGCCTCAAGAGGCAGATGACGCCATAGAAGAAGATGTCGTTGACTTTACTGAATTGGGCTATGTTTTTCTCCAGTCTTAATTCTGGATAGTACTCGTATATTTTGACTTGGGGCCATACCCCATACCGATTCAATGTTGGGTAGTCCCTCTCTGAGGTAGCAACATATACCACATAGGAGTTCATATAGAACCTCCCAGTTGTTGAAAGTTGTTAAAGCTGCTCTGAGATCGTGCTGTTGATAATCTCTCCCCATTCAAAACGTTGATCAGGAACATTTTTACTCATTGTTTCTAAATACCTGAGCATCCACTTGTGAAAGTAATGGGCATCAGGGAGCCCAAACACCCTGCTCAGGAAGGTGATGGTGTCACTCAGCTCCTCTGAAAATTCACTGCGATGAATGACTTATGGCCACCTGCTTGTCACCTTCTTGTTCTTGAGGTACACCTCATTCATCAGCTGCATACATTTGTCTTCATTTTCGTTCCATGTCTTCATGTAGTCCTCTTGGCTTACCACTACAAAATGTCGGTGGTGAGGGATACCCAACATGATCTCAAAATGTCGGGCCGTGAGGTTGATTATTACCTCGCCCTTCTCATTTTTGACACATCTTGTGTCCTTATTGTAACAACGACCCACCAACATCATGAACTCATTGTTGATTGCGCTCATGGGGATCCCTGCAGCAAAGTGCAGACCACTGCCAACCAATTTATCCATCCATGGGCTGCCTGTGACCTTCTTGGTTTTGGCCCAGAAGTCCTCCATGTCAATGTGCCCGAGTTCTGAATCTCTGATATCTAGATCACACTCTGTAAGAGATTCAGGCATCCTGACCCTTTGGTATTTATATTTCATTTCTTCTTCTATTAGCCTAGCTTTACCCTTGGACTTAGTTGGCTTCTTACTCGATGAAGACATGTGTGGATCTGAGTTCAGCTGTTGATCTACAAGAAGAATCAGGGAATTCCATCGCAGAAGAGCCATGTTAGCTGTTAAGTCATCCATCAAAGCTTACAGAATGAAAATTTAGCAATTTACGAGCCTCTGGGCATAAGGCGCAGCTCTACTGCAGGCTGCAGGGTCTTAGAAAAGTAAGGTGCACTTTGGGAAAGTGTTGCATGGGAGAAAACAACACCAAAAGGGGTGCAGGGCATGGAAAGGCTACACACAACATTCAGATGTTGGTGTCAAGGGATGTGCGCTTGCGCCATTAGAAGTCCTTTTAAGTGGGGTGTAGATATGGTTGGTGTTGTCAAGGTCCCATGTGGGATGCGCCATTGAGTGTAGATGTGGTAGATGCTGCATGAGAGTGAGGTGCGCCAAGTGGTTTAGTTTAGTTTGCGGCGTGGGAAAGGTTTGCACAACATTCAGATGTTGTTGTAGTTGTTTTGGTGCCAGCACTTGCGCCTAGGGAAATTTGTTATTTTTATAAGGCGCATGAAGAAGGCTTATGCCGCATGCAGGGATAATGCGCCTGTGGCACGACTGTGTTTGATGTAACAAGGATGAAGTTTGCGCCGAAGGAAAAACAATGGGTTGTTTTTTGTAAAAAATTTATGATTTTCACTCTTTTGGCTCAGATTTTGATGTCTAAGAGGGAAAACTTAGCAAAGCAGGGAATAAGGGACAAATGAGTTTGAGTTGTTTTGTGGCAGATTCTTCCAGTTTTGTAGATCTAGAAGGAGGAGAAGGGGTCTTGGAGTTGAGTACTTGGGTTCATTTGTTTATTATCAATCTAATCACCTAAACCATTATTAAAACCACAACAAATCCACAAGAAGGGCAAGGGCCACTTACCAAGAATATATATAACGATAAAGGGGACAATGTGGGGTCCAGGAACGTGACATATGGCAACACGCAGGGCTGACAGGAATGCTGACAAGTAGAGAGGAATAACTTTTTCACATTTTTTTAATTATGAAAATGACAAGTCAGACGCGCTTATATATAGAAAAAAGTGCAATAAATTCGCCACCAAATTTTTCTATGGCGTACTTAGGTAGATGTTGACACGAAGATATTTGCGCCATGTCGCAGCTTTGGGAGTGTCAACACTGTCATTTTCAGCACTCACTAGCGCACTTTAGAGAGGTGTAACACGGTGGCATGTTGACGCAGTTGGCGCAATGCACCTTGGTGCACCATTGAGAGGTGCAACATTTGAGAGGTGCAACATTTGGAGTGTTGACACTCCCTAGAATGCACCAAAGGAATAGGAGGGGTGCAATTTTGGTTGATGTTACACGCGAATGAAAACTGTGCCCAACCCAAAAAGGTTGAAAATGACCAAGTTCTAAAAACTAGATTTTTTGGAAAGGGATTTTATGCCATTCCGAACGTTAAGAGACCTCAACGGGGAACCAAAATGGAAATTTTGGTATGGTTACCTGCAAAATCCAAACAAATCTCGGTAATATATTGATAGAAAGAGGTGGCTTGTAATAAAATGTGAGCAAGTGATTCTTGGTGAATACTCTTACCAATGTTATAACATGTAATTAAGACCACTCTATATGTGGAATGAGTTTAATTAGTTGTATGAGATTTATGAATGAATCCTAACAAGTGAAACTGCTCAAAACCCTCATAAAACCCTCTCCTTGTAGCGATGGAAGAAGAATTGAGCTTTTGGTCATGAAATGGATCTTTGAATTTGATATGATGCTTTGGGAAATAATAGGACTCCAATCACTCCAATTTTGTGGCATTTTTTAGCTCCATCTCAACTGGTCATGTATGGTTTTACCCATGTTTTAAAAAAACCAGTTGTATAAGCATGCATAGCTGAGTTTTAGATTGAAATATTCATGTGAAAACATGTATGGGAAGTTCCCTTGAAGTCCATGGAAATATTCAAGTGTGTCTATTGTAAGTTTTTTATGAACGAGGTCAAGTTTGGCCTCCTACAAGTAAAAGGCAAACATGCAAGAACTAATCATAGAGATGTGAAGAGATCTTGATGACAAGACAATGCTGAGGTGAAAAATGGTCTTGGGTGTTATGTTGTGGATGATGTTTTCATGTGTGGAAGTGTTGAAGGCTATACACTCTCTAATTTTTTTGGCCTAAAATAATGTGCCCGATATCTCGGGAAATGTGTTCTTCTCATATGGGCGGGATTTTTGACCCATAGGTTTATGGGGTGTTTTTACCCATGGTTTTGGTACCCATAGTATTGTAAACCTGCCTAAGTAGTTTCCTATTGATGTGCTTTTGGGTTTTTGTTAGGGTAGACATATCATTGTAGATGTGTGTGAGTTCAAGGGTGACTTCAGGAGATTTTGTTGAGCATAGCTCCAAACAGATCTCGGTACTGTATTGATAGAAAGAGGTGGCTTGTAATAAAATGTGAGTAAGTGATTCTTGGTGAATTTATCAAAAATTGGATGAACCACATTAAATCTTGTCTATGTGTTATGTTCTTTTATTTTTTGCACTTTTATTTCAGATCAGTAATATATTTTCACATATTAGTTTCTAATATTGTGATTTTATGTGGGATTGTTCTGCATATTTTATCCGTTATTTCCTAACATTGGGTAGCTGTTACAAGTTCCCCTCCAACATGTTTTAACCAAAAAAATTATGTGGTACATTGGTATAGTGTACCATTTCAAATGATTCAAAACTTCCATTTTGGGACAACCAAAAAGGTATGAAGTTTAGGCAATAAAAAAGAGTGTTGAGTCATGTAGTAGAGGTCATGTGTGAAATTCCCATGTAATATTTTGCTATGAAAGTGAGTGTAGACATGTTAGATGTAATGAGAAGATGGATTGGTTTTTAGAGTTTGATAACTAGTCTGAGGTGTGCTTAAAAACCAAGATTTTTTGAGCTATGTGCCCTAAAAGGAAGCAATGTATGAACCTGGTTAGTTCATAAAGGAATATAGATTTCTAAAAATGTGTCTTTGAATCCTTAAATAAGTGTCTAAGTGTATGAAATTACTCATCTTGTGAAGGGAAAAAAATTTGAGTTTTAAATCCTTGTTTGTTGCTTGCCAAAATCAACATCTTCTTGCTTGAATGAGAGTGATGGAGTAAATATTTTAACTTGAAGGTGATCTACAAATCATATACTATCATCTTCATGCTTTAGAAGGTCTTGAAAGTGCCTGCATCATTGGTAGATGATAACCATTTTGACTACAATTTTTCGGTCCTCCATGGCTGAGTGTGAGTGAAGCTCTAATGAAGCTTAAAGAAGAAATGGTGAGTATCAAAGCATGAAAAGGATTTATAGAGAAAATGAAAGGTTTGTGTAACATACATGCATTCTTAGAACATATTATCTAAAATTTACCCCTCGGGTTAATTTGGATAACTCATTAAAAATGGAATTAGCTATTTTTAAGAGCTTGCGACATTTAAACACCTGTTGAATTCCCCCTTTCAAAACTAATTTCCATTGGCATTTAAAACTTGTGGGAGACTTAGCTAATTCATTGGCGGGTTCCTTCAAAAATCTGAAAAATGTTCATTTTCCCATCAAATGTCTACACCACCAAGGATTTCAAGTGCTCGTAATGAAAAGGGCTATGTGGCAGGATTCTGGGTCTTTTCATAGCTATTCGAGTTCACAGACTTCAAGTCTGTGAAGTAGACCAAACTCAATAACTCTGATGGGTCTGAGGTAAAGAAAAAATTCAGCCAGGTTGAAAAGTTCAAGAGGACAGGTGACACATTTCTTTGAAGCCAATATTTTTAATTCCACCCAAGTTATAAGTTGTGATGCGAAGACAAAGAAAATCAGAGGCAAGCACGAAGTAGAGAGACTGAAATGTGGGAGGAGCGTGGATATTTTTCATTGGCTCATGCTTCATGATTGTTAGTTAGTATAAAAAAATAGTCTAAGTTGTGAATGTGTGTGGAGATTTTTTAATGGCTCGTATTTTGCAATAAATAAAAGGGGCTAACTAAATGACTAACACTACAAAGGAGCATGGTATGATCTTACTGGCTAGAACTTTTCACTCTGACAGGGTTGGCATAACTGAAGAATGACACAGTGAAAAGCATGCCAATTTTCTATTGGCTCGCATTTCATAAAGCTAAGACTTGCTTACAAAAATGAAGAAAGGAAAGGACATAAATCCTGACCCCGCAACCCAATGAAAGATTGACACATGGAAAAAGGATAAGTAATGCACATGTTGGTAAGGGGTACTCCTCGAGCTAATCAAAGGATTCCACATGTCACGTTTTTGTGCTTCCCGAAATGTAAAATATTTAGTGGCCATATCTTTTGATCCAGAGCTCCAAATTTGACAAAAAAATATCGTTGGAATGGTCTCCTCAAGCCCTTCAATTTTACATAATAAAAATCATATTTTGGCATTTGGTAGGAGAAAATGAGATTTTTTTGGGCCATTAGTATGTAGACTCAAACGCCTCAACCACTTGAATTGATGAAGTATGGGGCTCTTATATTCTCCATAAAGAAAAAGGACATTAGAGAATGAGTTTAACAGGGTGCCATGATGTTTTTCAGATATTTAATGTATGATTTACGGGTTTGAATTTTGAAAAATTCATGTTGTAGGGAAAGATAGAGATCTTCGTTAATGACAAGTTCAAATCCGATCTCTTTCCCTTTCTCCCCTCTTATTCTCTCTCTCATGAGATATATATTGTAAATATTTTTTAAAAATGTGGATGGACATTCTAAAATACAAAGGAACCATGTGAAAATGGTATCCCAAGCATCCGTGAGTGGAAAGCCTTCATTTTAACCTTTGTAGATGGTTTCTTGCCTTTTGTTTCAGTTGTAAGGGATTGTGCATATTTAAATCAATATATTTTTTTGTGGCACATTTTGTCTTCCCTAACTCATTTTATTTGCAATATTGACTTACTTTTACCGTTGTGATGTGTTGTACATACTTCTTTCATTTACAGGCTCCATTTTGATTGTGTTTCAGGTGAAAGTGGTAAGTTGAATGTCATTTTGAGCTGTGGTACTTCTATCTACCCATTTCCCCTCATTTTTCCTCACATAGTTCCCATCACCTGCTTTTATAGTGCTATCAATGCCTTTTATCTTAGGGTTTACTTTTCCATTCATCTCCTTCTAACCATGGTCCCCTAGAATCTTAGTTTAGGATTAGACAACTTCATTTCTAGCATTAGGAGAAGTTTTAGCATTATAAATAGGTAGAGGAACTAGCCTTCTCTAGAGGCCTGTCTCATAGTACAAGTCCCGAAACTTGAAGTCAGCCCCATGTTTCCTCAAAATTTCGGGTTGTCTATGACTCGGGGCATGGTGAAATTTTGAGATCCAATAGTTTTGGCATGCACAGTGGGACAAGTTTGAAGCACTTTACATCTTCATTTAATCAAGTTTGATGCGTTCTTAGTGATATTTCATCCTTTTGAGGCTTTGCAGCAACACATCTCGTGACTCAAAGCATTATATCAACTAGTTTCAACAGTCAAAGTAGCTACTTTGGTGTCTTCACTGGCCAACAATTTTGGCACGGCCGGTGGGACAAGTTTGAAGAGACATATAACTTTATATCAGTAAGGTTAATGTATTTTTGATAGTATTCAACCTTAGGAGGCATTTATCAACACATATGACGACTCCACTTATTCAGAAAACCCATTTTCTTAGGTTTTAGACCTTTTCTTCCATCCCCTCATTCATTTACATGCCCCGATCTTCTCATGTCTCTCCAAATATCTCTTCGATTCTCACATTTTAGATTTGATCCCCCTCTATTTGCAGTAGTGGGATGATATCCCCAAGACAAACTTGAAAAAAATTTCCCCTCTTCCATTGAAAATGGAGATAAATCTCCTATTGAACAACATTCAAGATATAACAAACCATTGTGCCATTCACAATATCATAGAAGAGAACATTTTCCTTATACTTCTGGTTTCATCATTCAAAGGCAAAACAAGAGACTGGTATATACTGTTTGACTTCACAATCCATTTCCACATGGGATCATCTGGGAGAAATACTACATAAACAGTTCAAGGAGAATACAAATTTCATTTCTCTCATGGAACATCTTAAAAAAATACATTAGGCTCCAATAAAGTTTATGTCTGATTTCAACATCATATTTACAAGGACTTGGCATAGGATTCCTCAAGAATTTATACCTTCACAAGGTATAGCATTCTTGTATTATGTAATGTCCTTTTATGCTGATTTAGATGTGTTGATTCAATCTCATAGGAGGGAAATAATCTTCGTCAAGATTTTTCAATTGCATCACAAGTTAAGAAGATGCTCATTCAGGCTAGGAAAAATAAAACTCATCTCCATTATTGCATCCATTCTTTCCTCAACATCTCAAATGTTTCCTTCCCCTTGTGTTAAACATAAAAAATTCCATTTTTTCCTTTCTAAAATTAGTAAGATCCTTTGATTCCTTATTTTTCATTTCAATTATCCATAAGTTTATTATGCCCTAAGCACTCCCCATACACTTTACAAAATCCCCTCCTATATCCACCCAAGAAACTACCCAACTTTCCTAAACCATGCACTAATGTTTCCAGGAGGTATGGTACTTCACATGCTGTTCCCTACCTTGTACCTCAACACTCACTAAACTAAGCTATCCTACGATGTTGGGTAGAAAGGGATTTTTTCTATTCTTTTGGAGAGAAAGGAGCAACCCATGCTACACTCCCAATAACAAGGCTTCAGGAAAAATCATGCATTTATGTTGGACAAAGAATAGGTCAACAAAGCAAGGAGTATGTTTTGAAAAATAATTTGGCTTCTCCAATTAGTCAAATTAGGTCTTTTGAGCATAAAACACCTCTTCCCAAAAATGTAACAAATCAGCAACCCCTTGTTTATGCTTCCTCTCTAACATGTTCTACCAAGGAAGATAATTGTATATTTGTTGATGATTGGTCTGATTAAGATTGGGAGGATGAAAATGTGAAAACCATGCAAAAAGAGGAGTTAAATGTCAAGAAGAATCAGGCAGATGTGAAGGAAAATCATATTGGAATTAGAGGGGAGGAGAAAGTTTTTTTGAACACTAATGGAAACTCAAGACCTTGAGGAAAATTTTTATTGAAAGCAAGCAAGATGATTTAATGGAATGTAATGATCCTCATTTCTCTGCATATTTGGAGCTTGCTACACTTTTAATGGAATATTAGAGTGGGACGGAGGATGAAGATGAAAGCAATAAGCATCCAGGGATGGAAATAAGGATATTTGTGCAAGAGAAAAACATATCAATTCTAGACAAGCTTGTAGACATCCACCATGAAGAGGAAAGAGTCTCTACCAGCTCCATTCTTGGATCTAATTGCAAAGAATATGGGAAACCAAAAGGATCAGACCTTTCCCAATCAAATATTTGGCTAATCTAGAGCCAAAAGGAGAGTTGTAAACCAGTCATGCTCACTCTAGAGCATGAGGAAGAGCTACAAAGTACCAAATGTCAACTACAATGCCTCTCAAAGCCAAATACATAGCAACTAAAAGAAATATGCATTTCATTTGTTGCTGATACTTTGATGAATGAGGGTAACAAGTCAATTACAAAACCAATTTCCACTCTTATTAACGACCATGGTCATTTCCAAATTAATTACATGGTTGTATTTTGTAAGAAAGGGAAGTTATTTCTCCCTACCTGTTTCATGATTATTTTAGTTTCTCTTTTCCTTGATTAGAGTAGGGTAGTGTAGTTTTTTTTCAGCAAAAGAAGTGCATTGTGCACACTTTGCATGTTTCCAATCGGAGCATGTATGATTTTCATTTTTGTATATGGTTTTAACAAGGTTTTGTTGTTGTGCACAGTTCATTTCAGGGCAAAATCATATAAGTTGGGAAATTTCCAAGTTTTTATTAAGAGCCCATGAGATCAATTTAGTACAATTTGGAAGGAAAAGCTAGTTTAATGGTAGGATTAGATAGTTGGAGCATTTCTAAGTCTCATTCAGAGACACACATATCAACTTTAGGCAAGTTCTAGATCGTGCCAAGTTCATAACAGATTCAGGAGACAAATCTTCAATTTTAGATCAGTTTTCCAAAGTTTTGGGCTTGATTCCATGCCCAATGGATGCTTCAAGGCTACTGGTCTCATCATCTAGCAAGTAGATGTCCCCTGAATGTCACCAAATTGTTATCCCAAATTTACCCCCAAGTTAATTTAGATAACTCATTAAAAATGGACTTAGCCATTTTTAAGAGCCTGAGACATTTAAACACCCATCAAATTCCCCATTTCAAAAGAACTGGTTGTTGGCATTTAAAACACATGGAGACTTAGCTAATCTATTGGTGGCTTCCTTCAAAAAGATGACAAATGTTCATTTTCTCGTCAAATGTATACACCGCCAAACAGTTCAAGTGCTCATGATGTGAAGGGCTACATGGCAGGATTTCAGGTCTTTTCATAGCTATTTGGGTTTGTAGACTTCAAGTCTATGAAGCAGACTAAGATCAATAATTTTTTCGGTTCTGAAGTATAGAAAAAATTTAGTAAGGTTGAAAAGGTCAAGAGTACATGTGGCACATTTCTTTGAAGCCAAAAATTTTAAGTCCTCCCCAAGCTAGAAGTTACGACATGAAGGCAAAGACAATCAGTGGCAAGCATGAAGTAGAGATACTAACATTTTTGAGGAGTGTGGATATTTCTCATTGGCTTATGCTTTGCAGTTGTCAATCAATATAAAATAACAATCTAAGTTACAAAGGTGTGTGGAGATTTTTTATTGGCTCATATTTCACAGCAGAAAGAAGGGGATAACTAAAGGACTGACACTATGAAGGAGCATGAAATGATCTTATTGGCGGGAACTTCACACTCTAATAGGGTTAGTATAATTAAAGACTGACATCATGAAAAGTGTGATAATTTTTTATTGGCTCGCATTTTATAAAGCCACAGACCTGCTCGTAGAAAGGAAGAAAGGAAAGGAAGTAAAGCCCTACCCCGCAACCCAATGAAATACTGACATATGGAAAAAGGAAAAGTAATGCACACGTTAGCAAGGAGAAATCCCCAAGCTAATCAAAGGCTACCACATGTTACGTTTTTGTGCTTCCTTACATGCAAAATATTTAGTGGCCATATATTTTGATCCAAAGCTCCAAATTTGACAAAATTTATGTCGTTGAAAAGGTCTCCTCAATCCCTTAAATTTGGCATCATCAAAATCAGATTTTGGTGGTAGTTAGTAAGACAAAATGAGAAAAAATAGTTTGGAACATTAATATGCAGACTCAGACAACTTAACCACCTGAATTGATGAATAATGGGGCTTTTACCTTCTCCAACAACAAAGGATATTAGAGAACAATTTTAATAGGGTGCTATGACATTTTTCAGAGATTTAATGCATGATATATGGGGTTGAAGTTTTAAAAATTTATGTTTGCAGGGAAATAAAAATATCTTCATTATTGACAAGTTCAAATCCAATCTCTTTCCATCCTCTTCCCTCTTCTTATCTCTCTCATGAGCTACGTATTGTAAAATATTTCTTTTAAAAAATGTATATGGACATTCTAAACTACAAAGGAACCATGTCAAAATGGTCTCCCAAGTAGCTGTGAGCGGTCTGCCTTCATTTTGGCCTCTATATATTTTTTCTTGCCTTTTATTTCAACTGTAATGGATTGTGCATATTTAAAAGCAATAGAATATGGTTTTTTTGGCACATTTTGTCTTCTCTAGCTCATTTTATATGCAGTCTTTCCTTCCTTTTACCATTTTGATGTGTTATGCATAGTTATTTCATTTACAGGCTCCATTTTGATTTTGTTTTAGGAAAAAGTGGCAAGTTGAATGTTGTTTTGAGTTGTGACACTTATGTCTACCCTCTCTCTGCCCATTTTCCCCCATTTTCCCTCACAGAGTGCTCATCGCCCCCCTTTTCTAGTCCTATCACCTCCTTTTAGCTTAGGATTTCCCTTTCCATGCATCTCCTTCTAAGCCTGGTTCCTTGGAATCTTAGTTTTAGGATTAGATAGCTTCATTTCCAACATTAGGAGTATTTTTGGCATTATAAATAGGTAAAGGAAATAGCCTTCTCTGGAGGTTCAGTCTCACAAATTGTAAGTCCCCACAACTTAGAGACAGTCCCAGGTTGCCTCAAAATCTTGGGTTTCCTATGACTCAGGGCAAGGTGTACTTTTGAGCTCCAAAAAAACACTTTTCATATGTAAGATTAGCTAGAAGACAAAAGGAACTCGCTAAAAGGGAAGAAGATAAAATTTGCATGATAGTTACAAATGAAAGAATGCATATGTCAGATGTCAGTTTAGGTTATAAGAGAAACATTTACATTTTTGTAGTGATCCAAAAAGATACCATAACTGCCTTGACTAGTCTTGTAAGGCCCGCATTTGATCTGTCACCTATTCAGAGCTAATCATTTCATATAGACAATTTTTTGTATGAAGTTATTATTCGTCCTTGTATGAATTGGAGAGTATTTAGTTTTAAGAGTCTTTGATTGATGAAGTGTAAAAGGCATGAGATAATGTCTACCCTTGATGTAAAAAATACATCTTTGAGCATGAAGAAATGGTTTTTGTGTACAAAGGAGTTAACATGCATGAATACCATGGGTATGTAAGAATGTGTATGAGATTTTGGTTGATGACTATAGTTTGAAGGAGAAAAAAGGGCATGTAAAACACAGAAAAATACAGGTGTATGTAATTCTTTCATGAATGTAATTTTGCATCAGGATGAAACACTAGAGAGTGAGTGGTTAAGATGATAATTCAAGGAGAGAATCATGAAAAGAATGAGTGTGTGAAAGCGACCTTGCATGACAGAGCCTTGAGATAGATGAAAAGGGTGAGAAAAGAGATAAATCAAGATGAGAAGTAGGGTGAGAAGAGGAGAGAAATGAGATGAATAGGTGATCACAATTTATTGTGGGAGGTAACTAAAGAAAAGTGATCAAAAAAACTTTGAAGAAAACTAAGTGGTAGCTTAGAAAACAAGGAGTTGAAGCTTCCTTGTAAGTAGCGGATTATAGAAGATCAAGTAGATGCTTGATTGAAGTTTTGGGAGTTGTGGCTTCCAAGAACATAGTGGCTTGCAGAAGGTCAAGTGGTAGCTTGACTAAATTTTGGATTTGTATTTGTAGAAGAGAGAGGATTATAAGGCTATTCCAAGCATACAAACATGCATGAAGATGACTAAGGAGAAAAACAAAAGAAGGCCTATGTCAGTTAGGCAACCAAATGCATCTAGGTCTGAAATTTATTTCAATGGCTAATGTTTTACTTGTCATAATTTTGGACATAGAGCTAAGGAATGTAGAAATCATGTCATGGATGATCATCCATGGAGAGATTCTAGAGATAATTACTTAAATAATATCACATATTTCAAATGTCAAGATAAGGCTCATATTGCCAAGTATTGTCTCTAAGAATCACATAATCAAAAATTGGAGAAATGAAGGCCATGGAGGCAAGAATTATGTAGTGTGCTTCAATTTTCCATAGATAAGGACATTTTGGAAAACATTATTATGAACCTCTTAGATATAGTAACAATCTCCATTCACTCAAAAGGAAAGGAAAAAATGTATTCAAGATGAAGGAAAATTCTAAGAATGAGACCTAGTAAACCATGTTTGAAAGAGACACTGGAAAGAAGAATATGAAGTACACATACAAGGTTAAGGAAGTCAATTCTATATTTGAGGAAGCAAAGAAGAATGAGAAAATAGTATGGATGGATGATGAAGAGAAAGGGAAATAAATGTGAGTCATAGGAGAGAATAATTCAAGAAAGACTTCAAACGGTGTAGAAAAATCCAAGGAGAAATAAGTCAAGCCTAATGAAAGCCAAGAAGAACTCCGACCCTTAGCTGTGATAGAACAAATGTATGAGAAGCACCATGTATGTTTTTTACGCATCTAATGAAAAGAAGAATATATAGGAGATGATATTATCACACCAAGAAGTGCATTTAAGAATATTGGATAAGGTCTCAAGATAAAGAAGATAAAGGATAGAGCCATCATGTTTCTTTGATGACTATCTACTGTTCTAAGTTGATCTCACAAGGTGGTGTGCCTTCTCTAGGCTTCTAGAAGGCATGTATCAACTGAAAGAAGCAAGGTGTGTTCTTGGAAGTAAGTTATCAATCTGTAGAATTTTATCATGGCCTTCACAATGCTTCCAATGTATAAAGAGTTACAAGGTATGTCCATGCATTTCCCCATGAAATTACTATGCATATTTAGTCTGTAAATGGTCTTTGAAGGTCCAAATTGATTTTTCAAACAAACAAAAGGTCTTGAGTTCTCAATTGTATTAGGTATTCTCCTCATTAGTCCATAAAACTCCAAGCAAAGTCTTATCCATGTTGAAACTGAGTAAACAATCAAAGGTATGTTGTTTTGAACACCTCTTATAAGGTTTATGTGCCTATTTATTCAAATAAAATATCTTGAAGGAAATTATTCTAAGTTCATGTCCCTAGTATAGGTGGCTCCTATTAGATCATCAAGTATATTAGTTCTATCAAGGTCTATTAGAGTAAACAATAGGTGTATTTGAGTTTTAACAGATTTTCACTAGCCCTAAAATGTGTAGGTATGTTCTTGTCATGGAGTTTTTCAAGGAATTCTTGGTCCATTGATATTTTTAATGGGACATTATAAAATTTTTCTTGGCTTTCATAGTGTCTGAAGTAACTATTTCCTACCCTTCTATAAAAATCAAGAACTTGTGCTCATTTTGAGAGTCCTCATATCCTAACAAAGAGAGGCCCAAAGAAGCCTATGTGGTAGATGTTTACTATGTCTTGAAGACACTCAAATAGATAAGGAGATAGAAATAATCTTGTCCCTATCAAAATTTGTGTTGAAGGCACATTCACTGTCTGTGGAAGGTTTCAAAAGTGTTAAAGTTCATGCCAAGAAAAAATATGGATGTTAAGCTTTTGTTTGATTAAAAATAAATACTATGTTGCAAAGGTGGTCACAAAATGAGAAATTTAGTGTTACTTCTCCATAATGTATTGAATGAAGGAGCATACTTGTAGGCATGTGAACAATAACATGTAATGTGTGTGACATTGTCTTAAACAAGAAATTAGGGTTCCCAAGTGAATATACAAGGTTACGCTAGTCTTGAATGAAGACTTCATCGTGATGAAGACCTAATAGAAGACTATAGGTCTATGAAGAAAAAATATACTAGTAACACAGAAACGTAAATGAGGTAAAAAAATTTTATGACGAAGTTTAATTCTTGAAAGAGAAAGATACATGTTTTTTGGTATGAATATGCAATCTGTAGCATCTTAGTTGGGTTATGTGCATGTACATTTGTAGCATTGGTATAGAGAGACTTGTAAAAAAGAGTGAAGCCTTAGAATTGAATAGAAAGAAGGATCATCTATAGGTCCATCCAAATCCATTAAATACCTTTCAACACTCAGTGAGGGATTACCTACTTGAGAAGACTGATACATAAACATAAACCTCTATTCTACAGGGCATAAGAAAGTTTTCTTGTGATAAAAATCAAAGTATGAAATTCATATTGATCTACTGGTAAGAAATTCATGTGGATAAGGTCATAAAAGACCTCATGTATAAATTTTTGGGCTTGAAATGAATTTTTGTTCATTTTATGGTCATTTACCTCCTACTGGGTGTGTAGGAAACCCTACTAGGGTCTAACAAGGGTTTGACATCTTGGAGGCTTTAACCATGGAGTTAGAAGGTGAAATTTCAGAAAAATGTTCTTTGGACCATTCCTTACATAGATTTGAGTGGTTTTAAGACTTAAGCTAGGATAAGACTCTCCCAGTTCATGGAAATTGGGTTCACAGTGATGACATGGTTAGCGGATGCCTAATAGAGACTGAAAATAATGAGGTTAGAGAAATATTTCATGAATGAACACCCCTTGAAACTTTATACACAATTTATAAAACCTAAATGGGTGCTAGAAAAATGTCCTCTAATTTATTTAATGATAAAATAAAACCAAAGTTGCAAGAGGAAAACAACCCATATAGGTCTAGAAAGAGATTATATAAGACAAGGAGAGGTGATAGTGAAAAGGAAATTTAATCAAAGAGAGAGAGAAGCCTGAATTTGATACATATTATCTTGAAGGAAAAGGGTCTTTAGAAGTGGGCTCAATTTTCAAGGAATTATACAATGCTCTAACAATGAAATGTCTAAGTGGCCATTATTCTTATGCACTAAAGAGGTAGATTTGGCAAAAGGAAATCAAATTGACAAACTCTTGAATATTTCAACCAAGTTTATGGTATTAGCATGATATGAGGAAAAAAACATGATGCAAGTGTTTCCTAAACCAATTTGAACACTTGGGTTAAAAAATACATCCTTAAAGGTTGTCTAGTTTTGAGAAAAGTGTGAATGTGCAGGGTCTAAGGACTAAACTTAGATGATTTTCTTCATTCTAATTGTTTAAATGATTGTTTGAATAATGTGCCATGCATCTATATGTGCATCATGATTCAATGTGGTTCTTGTGCTAATGAACTAGATTGAAGAGGGACTATAAAAGTTGAATCTTGGAGTGTTGAGAATGTTATAAGATCTACCAAAGTATACAATGTACTAATTCAAAGATGAGTAAGCTTTAGAGGCCTTAGATTACAAGCTACTTGTTTGGGTATGCAGTCTAAGGAAGAAAAAGATGTTTGATTTAATGCTCACAATTCTATGAGAATAAAAATCAAGGATTTCACTCATTATGAGGATGTTGCAGTCTGTGGAGGCTCTAAAAGAGTAACTTATAGGTTAGACAAGTATATGAAAAGTAGGGGAAGCCACTTGCAATCTTCAAGAAAGTTTCTAAGGCTTCAAGGAAATTAAAATGGGAAATGAGGTATTCTAGGAATCGAGAAAGCCTAGTAAACTACAAAACAATAAAGGTGAATTTTCATACTTCAAGGGGGGAAAACATTTAACTCAATCAATGAATTTACAAGTAATAGAAGAAAAGAGAACTAAAAAGAGGTTAAGGACAAAGGTACAAATGAGGACCCACCTAGATGACTTAAGGAAAAAAAAAAGGAAAAACTTGTGCATACGAAGAAAAAGTTGGATGTTACAACCTCGGGGGGAGGTAGAAATCAAAGCTTCATGAGGCATATGATGTTCTAAAGCATGAAAAAGTTGGACCAAAATTCACTGACATGTTTCTTTAGGGACCTAAGTACTAAATCTTTCCTACAAGCAACATATGGAAGAATTAATCTTGTATATGAGATTTCTTAATAGAGGAAGGTCTATTTATGAGTTATAAGGACACTTTCACTCAAATAATAGATTGTTGGCATGTGAAAATTCTATGAAGGCATTCTCAAGGGGAGAAACACTAACTTTAATGCATGAATGAAGGCCAAAAACAAATTTAAAGAAGAAGAGACAAAAATATCAGCTTGAATGATGAGTTTGGTTGATGTTTCCAACCAAAAATGGGGTTCAAACAAGCCAATAAAGGATGAGACCATGAACTAAAATCATGCACTTTGTAATTAATGCAAAAAGGGAGAGAAGAATCAAGAGGTTTTTCATCAATGACAAAGGGGGGGTTTGTTGGCATGTATTTTTTGAGTTATAATTTATGTAAAATGAAAGTTAATGAAAAAGTAGGATGTATGAGAGCTAGAGGGAGATTGGAATGAGATTGATAAGGCATGACAAGACAAGGTAATGAGAACACCTGATGCATACTTGACTTCCTAAGGAGCTAGTAGCTTATAGAGGAAAAGTAATGATGTGAGGACATGCCAAGATGATATCCTAGATGTTTGAGCATGAGGAAAAAAGTTCAGAAGGATGAATACACAGGTGAATAAGTGGAACTAGTAAGACTAGATCAATCCAGATGGCCTAATCCTTAGGCCTAGGAAGCAAATGGACCTAGAATAATGGAGTGAAGGTAGGAGGATGATGGAAAAACATGGTAGAGGCATGAGAAACATGACTAGAGCATGTTAAGGAAGGTACATGATGAAATATGGTAGGTACATGAGGTATGAGGTGAAACTATATCAACTTGGCCTATTTCAAGGACCTAGAATGGGTGTCTAAAGAAAATCAGGCCATAACAAGAAAATACAAGCATGGGAGGTGTATACATACATTGTTAAGAGTCCTCACATGAATCTAGAGGTCATAACTCAAACATTTGGAGGCATGGTTAGTGTCAATTTTATGACTGTCCTTGAGGACAAGCAAGTTTAACATGCAAAAACCTTGGTGGCCAAAGAAGGTATGGGTGCATTTATGAGAAACCAATGATTAGTACATGTGAAAGGACCTACTCATAGTAATGTAGTCCAAATTTCAAGCAAAAATGTAGAATATTTTTGAGTTATGAGGTTTTTAGTGAAATCTAGCTCTTAAAATGCTCTTCCCTATCTCGAATGTCGACTTTGAGGATGTCAAAGGTATGTTAAAATTGTGCATGGTGTCCTAAGACTTTTACTAGTGTTATATCATGGAATTAAGACTACTCTAGAGGTTAGAATGAGTTTTATTGGTGGAAAGAGCTTTATGAACGAATCTTAACAAGTGAAACTACTCAAAAACCCTCACAAAACCCTCTCCTTGTATTGATGGAAGAAGAATTGAGTTCTTGGTCATGAAATGGATCTATGAATATGATATGATGCTTTGGGAAAGAATATGACTGCTATTACTCTAATTTTTTGGTATTTTATAGCTCCAGGTTAATCAATAATGTATGGTTTTACCCATGTTTTAAAGAAATTAGTTGTATAAGATGGCATAAATGAGTTTCATATTGAAATATTCATGTGAAATCATGTATGAGAAGTTCCCTTGAAGTACATGAAAATATTCAAGTGTGTCTACTGTAAATTTTGATGAACAAGGTCAAGTTTGGCCTCCTGCCACCAAAAGACAAACATGCAAGATCCAGTCACGGATATGTGAAGAGATCTTGATGACAGGACATAGTGCTGAGGTGAAAAATAGTCTTGGATAGATTCTACAAGTTATATAAAACATGTTTAAACCAAAAAACTTGTGTTATAATTTGGTCTTGTCGTACTAGTTCAAATGATTCCAAAACTACCATTTTGGGACAACTAAGAAGGTCTGAAGTTTAGGCATGCAAACTTGTTTTTCTTCCCTCAACCCCATATAGAAGAGTGTTGAGTCATGTAGTAGAGGTCATGCTTAAAATTTTCATGTAATATTTTTCTATGAAAGTGAGTGTAGACATGTTAATGCAAGGAGAAGCTAGGCTGGTTTTTGGAGTTCGATAACCAGTTTGAGGTGTGCTTAAAAACCAAGCTTGTTTGAGCTATGTTCCCTGAAAGGAAGCAATGTATGAATCTAATTAGTTTCTCAAGGAATATATATTTATAAAAAAGATTCTTTGGATCCTTGAAGAAGTGTATAAGTGTATAAACTTACTCATCTTGTGATGGGAAATTTTTTTGAGTTTTGAATCCCTGTTTGTTGTTTTCCAAAATCAATATCTTCTTTCTTGTATGAGAGTGATGGAGTAAATATTTACACTCAAAGGTGATCTAAAAATCATATAATATCATCTCCATGCTTTAGAAGGTCTTAAAATTGCATGCATCATTGGTAGATGATCAACATTTTGACCGTAATTTTTCAGTCCTCCATGATTGAGTGTGAGTGAAGCTCTACTGAAGCATAAAGAAGAAATGGCGAGTATTAAAGAATGAAAAAGAGTTATAGAGAAAATGAAAGGTTTGTGTAACATACATGCATTCTTAGAACACTTTTCATAAATCAAAATAGCTAGAAGAAAAAAGGAAGTTGCCAAAAGGGAATAAGACAAGATTTTGCATGACAGTTACAAATGAAAGAATGCAGATGTCAGATGTCAGTTCAGGTTGTAAGAGGAAAATTTTCAGTTATGCAATGATTTCATAGGTGTGTTAGTGATCCAAAAAGATACCATAATTTCCTCGACAAGTCTTGTAAGGTATGCATGTGGTCTTTCACCTATTTATAGGTAATAATTGCATATAGACTAGTTTTTTATTGAGTTCATTAATTCTTCACTTGTATGAATTAGAGAGTGTGTAGTTGAATATTTCTTTGGTAGATGAAGTGAAAAAGACATGAGAGATTGTATAACTTGATGTAATAAATAGATATTTAAGAATTAATAAATTGTTGATCTGTATAAAGTAGCTAACATGCATTAATACTAGGGGTATGCAAGAATGTGTATGAGATTTTGGTTGATGAATAATTATTTTAAGGAGTAAAAAAGGACATGTAAAACAAAGAAAAATATAGGGTGTATGTAATGCTTTCATGACTTTAATTTTGTAATAGGATGAACAATAGAGAGAGTGAGTGCTTGAGAGGATAATTCAAGGAGAGAATTATGAAAATAACAAGGTGTGAAAGCATCCTTGCATGAAAAATCCTTGCAACAAATGAAACGGATGAGAAAATAGATGAATCAAGATGAGAAGGAGGGTGAGAAGAGGAGATAAATGAGCTGAAGAGGTGATCACATTTGTGGGAGACAACTAAAGAAAAGTGATCAAAACAATTTGAATAAGACTAATTGGTAGCTTAGAAAATAGGGAGTTGAAGCTTCCTTGGAAGTGGTAGCTTATAGAAGATCAAGTAGATGATTGATTGAAGTTTTGGGAGTTGTAGCTTCCAAGCAAGTAGTGGACTGAAAAAGGTCAAGTGGTAGTTTGACTAAATTTGGAGTTGTAGCTTCATCTTGAGTAGATGATCAATAGTGAAATCCTTTTAACATTTACAGGACAATTTTATCCAAGTTATTTCATTGATTTCAGTGGGTTTTTATCTCTTTAAATGTTTCCCACATTAAATCTTGTCTCTCTATTGATTTCTTGTGAATGGTATTGTGATTTTATCATAATAATGAAAAGTAAATTAAATTTTCTTTCAAATTTCTAATTAGTACTAATTCACCCCCCTCCCCTCAGTGCCTAGAATTTCTAACAGATCATTGAATATTTTAAGCTTTTCATTGTCATTAGTAGATTTTAGAATAGAAAATGTAGATGTAGGAAACTTAATATCATTATTTTCAATCAGATCTTGAATGATGTGTCTAATCTTGAAACACTTATAAGTAGAATGGCCATTGCATCTATGATAATCACAATGTTCATGTTCATTGAATTTTTTTCCATGAGGCCTATTAGGATCTAGCTCAAGAGGAGGTAGAAGAGAAATCAGATTCCTTTTAAGGAGTTGAGGTAATAACATATGTGGTGGGTATGGAAATAGAGTGAAAGTGTGACGTGTAGGTCACAATTATAGCTTTGTAGGTTGAGATATAACATTGCAAATAGGCTTAACTTCATTAGGATTTCCGTTGAAGGAATATTTTTTTGGGAACTTGTTAGTCTAAGCATCAGAAATATTAGCACCATATTTAAGTTTTCCCAAATAAAGTAACTTGATCTTTCTACTTTTCAAAGTATGACATAGTTGATCAAAAGAGTAGAAAGAATTAATGAGTAATGATGTAGTAGCATCCTCCCTGATTTGTAAATAGATCCAGTTAGCATCAATTTTGGTTTGAAAACATGTTTGTAGGTTTAGGAGGTCATAAGGAGTCATATAGAGTGGTTTGTATGTGTGAAGCCCTTTACATGTTCAAATTTCACATTTTCCCTCCAAAGTTGTGAATTTGAATTGGAAGACTATTTTGAGCATGGATTAGGAATTTAAAGGCATCTTTAGGTCATTTGGGGGTGGTCAAACATGAAATAAGACCTATAAAGGTCTCGGAGGGCTTAGTAGTGTTTATTGTTATGATTTTGTAGTTCTACTTAAACTTCTAATGTTGTTTAGAGCCAAACATGTGGTCTTGGGGTGGTTCCTCAGTTGAAACTGATTGAGAAAGGTATTTAAGTGATATTGTAACTAACTCCTACTCATTCCATTCGAATGAGTATCAAGAAAATATTTAAGGAAGTTGAGGAAGATTTTTTCTTATGTATACACAGTTGTATGATTTGTATGACATTTGAAAGGGTTTTGTATAATCTTGCGGAGAATCATAATTGCATGCTTGTTTTTTATTGATATTATGAATGATAAAGGGTATTTACATATGTATCTAGTTTTTAACTTATTATTTAAGCATAGTTGAGGTCTTAAGATGACTGTATAAACCTAGAACAGAGCGTGATTATGATATAATCTAACTAAGAGACAAATAGTGACTATTTTGAAGAGAGAGTTACAAGCTACAGGAGGCTAGAGAACTTTACCAAGGTATGAATGTTTCAATTAACCTCCAAATATATCATTAGTGGAGTTAGAAGTTGTATACTAAGTTGAAACCTGTGAAAGCTAAAGCACACTGTCTCAGGAGGAAAAGTAGAGGAAAAGTTAAATGGATTACTCAAGAAAACATGATAATGACCTTCACTGGTAAGTTCATAAACGTGAGAAAGATTGTACATACCCTAGGAAATAAGGGTATTCATTGAAGTTTGTTTTTAGTGATTTTATTTCCAAATTTCCACTACCGGGCTCATTTAGAAATTCTAGGTAGGATTTGGCCAGTTTAGTTTGTTAGAATGCCTTAAAGGGTATAAGTAGACATGAAAATTTGAAAATTATTTCTAAAAACTTCCCTTTAACATGTATTTGAAGTTTTAAGATATGATTTATCACCAATAAACTATTGTTCATGAAATTCATCATTAAGGAATTGTAGCATGCAGTATTGCCGGACCAAGGTGTCAATGGTTTGCGGTGGATCAACTATTTGTTGGCTTGAACTATGGAATTGAATTATGAAAATTTGACCAAATAATCTATGAACCTCCTCCTCCTCGATTATGAAGGTTTGAATACCTATATCATCATTAAAACTTTGTTGTACATGAAATTTTAGGAGGAAATATTGTTTTAAGAAGTCACTGTAGGAAAGAAGAAAGGATGATGCAAGTAAGAGAAGAAGGAAGACCATCTTTGGAAGAGAATATGGATAGGATGATGGATGTATTGATGAGAAAATTGAATGATATAGAGGAAAATCATATATTAATGAGGATGGATATGCATATTATATAGAGGAGAGAGACAAGAATCATGATAGACATCCATGAGACTGAATGTAAAGAGATGGATACAGAGGTGAGATAGGATGATAGAGTTGTTGATCATGTATTTCTAGAAAGAGGTAAGTCATTTCTATGTAGAAGAGTACTTTTAAAACCATGTAAAATGGTGAATGATGTAACTTAGAGGAGATGTTTGTTTAGAACTGTATGTAAAGCTAAGGGTGTTGGTTCTCAATGTAGTCCCCTAGATTATGCTGGTATTTTTCCTTGACTCTCTATAGATGTAACCATTATGTGTGCTTTATATTATCCACCTTGATTATAAGTTCAGTATGAGTAAAGGATAACTATCAATTTGTAATAAATTTTGTGCCTTGTTAAAATAAAAAGAAAGGATTCAACGGAATGTTGGAGGACTAAAATGAAATGAAATGAAATATTTTAATGAAATCCATGAGACTGAAGCGTTTATGGGACCAGAAGCTGAGACTTTAAGATGAATTCATACTCTTTTCAATATCATATATTTTACTATGAATCTTGAGCACAAAACCCGCAATCGTTTCAAGCCTTGTTTCTTTCACTGACACCATAAGAATTCCCTAGGGATTGGTTGATCAAAGTATAAAATCTTCAAAATTACGGGTCATCAAGATATGTTTACAACTTTCGCAAAGGTTAAAGACATGCAATCAACATTGAATGATAAATGGAATTAGCCATTTAAAAAATCCTAGGATGTTCAAATGGCCATCAAATATCTACACTGCCAAGAAATTAAAATTCCCACAAAGGAAAGGAAAAATAGCAATATTCCAGGCCTCTATAATCCATTCATGTTTTGTGGACTTCAAGTTTGCAAAAAGTACCAAATTCATATGATTTCAGATCCACAATGGGGAAAAATAAGTCATCGCGGTTAGAGAAACATGGCAGAGTTAGGGGATATAAAAATGGCACAAGATCAATGGCCGATAGTGGACATACGTCACCATTCCAGGCGTAGGGTGAGCAAACGGGTTCTGACAGACCTCAAGTCCATGGAGTGGACCAAGTTTCATAAGGCTTCTGGTCCGGGTGGTCTGACAGGTCAAGGCGGATACATGGCAACATTTATATGAGGCCAACGATGGGTTCCACCTAGATAGAAGTCATGATGCGAAGGAATGACCCCATAACCAATGAAAGGTGAACATGAAAGTAAGAGAACTTGACATTGTGAAACCGAAAAGGTACGTGGAGCTTTCTGATTGGTTTATGCTTCCCACATTGACAAGGTTGACATTACCAATAGCATGGAGCTTCCTTATTGGTTCACATTTTGTGATGATCAGTCAAGGTTATTAAATATACTAACATTACAAGGATCATGAAGCTTTCTCATTGGCTCACATTTCACGGGGGCCAATACAAGTAAAAGAACAATATGTGAAGGCGAAGGTGCGTGGCATTTTCTTATTGGCTCAGATTTTGTAATGGAACATACCTGCGAGTAAAGTCACATAACAGAGAAAATAAAAGGGAAGAAAAAATGTAGAAAAAGGAAATTCCCAAAGCCAATAAAACGTTGTCACGTGCCACTCTCTTGTTCATCCCGACATGCAAAAATTCAAATGATCATAACTTGTGCTCCAAAGCTCTAAATCATGCAAAATTGGTCTCGTTGGAAAGGTATCCTCGATACCTTAAATTTGAAATCATTTTATTAAGAAATTAATGAAATTTGGTGGGAGAAAAAGGGAAACAAGTGCACCTGAAAGTATCAAATAACTATTTTGCACATGTAGCAACGTAGGCATGGAACTGATCCCAAAATACTAACAGAAAATTAGATATTTTTTAGTTAGACAAAGTACATTCCCAATTTGATTAAAGATATTTCTTTACAAACAAGGGGGGGATCCACTTGATATTTTTGGGGAAAATTGAATTGTAAGAACACAAAAACTTTGTATAAATATGGGAACTTGTCCTCATATCAGGGGGTTAAATTTTCCTATTTCTGAAAAAGGTCTAGAGATATAATTGTGAATACTACATGTTTCCTTTATGAAATGCATATGGATTTTAGTTACCCAAAATTATGTGTCAAGGTGGCTATAATGTACAACCATTGAAAAAAAATTGAGAGAATTTTCTTTATGTTACCTTGTTTAGAAATTCAAGATCTGAATGAAATATGTATGCTTCTAATTTTAATTTCTATAATCTGGGTTTTTTATGTCGGATTGATGATTGATGAGTTATATTTTCTACTACAGTCTTGTGCTTATTGCTTCTCTGTGTAGTACACTAGATAATTCCTTAATGGTTGTGTTTTGGTCATTAGTTAAATATTGTGATGTGAGCATTTACTCTGCAATATTGGACTTAATTGTAAAATCCTTACTCTAACCATTTTGTCGAAGTGAGTTTTGTTAGCTTTTGAGTGTATCTTGGGTGTACTAGAGTAGAAGCAGTAAATACTTTATTATAATGCTTGCATAAGACTTTGTGTCGAGTATTTTAGAGATTGTGCTAAAAATTTGCATATGTTGGCTATCAATGAATGAAAATATTTCTTTTTAGAAACTGTCACTACTTAATCCATTTTTTTGTACTTTCTAGAATTACAGGCTTCTCTAAGTGTCAAATTCTCTGTTACAAGGAATATTTTATCCTATAATCCCCCTATATGAAGTTAAAACTACATAATTGATCCCACCCCATTATAACTTCCATCGGTTTTCTTGTTTCTCTATCTCTAAATATCATCGACACCACCCCTTAGCTTTACTTCTACTATCAAGAAAATGTAATAGCAACTAAACTTTACCATCTCTAGTAACATGTGTTTAGTACATTAAGCATATGTAGAAGATGTTGTGACAATCGTGAGAGTGATTGTTGTATTCATGGCCATGCCTTATCACAAATTGATCCATCATCAAAACATATCAAGAGGAAAAAATAATTTATCTCCCCCTTTGCATTCAGATTAACCCACAAGTTCTATCACCCTAATTCAAGGAAGGACCAAAAGTAACAGGATGAGGCCATCCCCTTTGTATGTACCCCTCAATCACCTCAAGGATTTATCCCAAGGAAAGTGTCAGACCCCTCAATGGCTACAAAATTACACATACCATCTGGTCTACCACCATCCAAGAATCCCGGTTCCCAGATAATGATGTTAGGCCACTAAGGGGTGTATAATTGAGGACCAACATGCTTCTGGCACCATTGTTGGGGATTTCAAAGGGTGTTGGGTCCAATTTCGGTTCATATCTCCTCACCAACATGCTTCTGTCATTATTTCCAAGGAATTTAAAAGGGTGTAAGGTCTAATTGAGGTTCAGATCTCCCACTAACACACTTCTAACACCATTTCTAGGGAAAAAGATAGTCTCAGTTCACTTCTGTGACCATTTTCGGGGTTATTAACACACATATTTATATAAGATTTATCTCATTGGATCAGATTTTGAGATAAATTTTCTCAAGATGTATGAATTTATAGTATTCCTACATATTGGGTTGGCCCGTCAACTCGCTTCTAGTGCTGTTTTCGGGGACTCTTTACTCCAAGAAAGGTTCATAATACATACCTTTATAGATCTTTGCCAAAATTAGGCAAATAAAAACCATTATGAAAGTGTTGTACAAAATTCATATAGGTCTGCAAAGCTCAACCTTTCAGTTTTTGAAGCTATCCTTTCAAGAAAATCTTGAGTTAATCTATACATCTAAGGTGTAATGATCCATAGTGGATTCAGAAAAACACACCACTTCATCAGTTCCATCAACACCAAGAAGGAGAAATAAGAAAAGTGAAAAAAATGAGGTAAACAGAGGTTCTGGATAGAACCGCCGCGTCTGTGCAGAGTAGTAGTTTCAGAACCACCTTCCCTGTAGGGTGGCGGTCCTGAGACTACCGGTTTGCACAAGGCATGGCAATCTTGACACTTTTCAAGACATAAAGGAATAATGGAATGCAAGTGGACAGCATTATTGAAGTACGCCTAGCCATGTCTCTTCCCTTCCATGCCCTTTCACATCCTCCAGTGCACTGAGAGGACATGGGAAGGCCTGTAAATACATGAAAGGAACAAGAGGATAGACATTCAAAGATCTAGAGAGATCGACAAACAGAGTTTAATGAGAGCAGTGAGCAAGATCTTCAGTGCTGGAATGGAATTGTAGGAGCAAGGTTTAGAAACAGAGCAAGCAAGTAATTATAGAGAAGGTTTACACTGTTGCTTCTTTTCATATTTATTGTAATATGTAATTGTCTATGTTAGACCAATAAAAGTGGGAAGAAAGAGTAGTTTCCCTTCCCAATTGGTTTTCGTCCTTGGAGGTTTCCAAGATAAAATTGTTGGTGTTGAAGTTTGAATCATTTCCTTCTTTGCAATTTCCTTTCTATAGCACTAGATAATCAGTCACGAAGCTCTAATTTTCAAGAAATTCTGTCATTTTCTAAAGTTGAAATTAGAACAACATATTTGTGTGATTCGTAGAGTTCCAAAGTAGAAGTTTACGGATCATTTTGGTATCATAGCTGATTATATATCTAAGATTGTGGTATTCAAATATTTCTTATGATTTTGTATGATAGTGACAAGGTCCAAAGGTGAAAAAGTTTTACCTTGTGAGATAGATATTTCTATGAAGAAGTGGAAACAGAGAGTTCGAGCTCAAATGGAGGAAGAGAACTTGGTCCGTAGAGTTGAGATGCTAGAGACCATGATGGATAGATTGCATAGAAAACAAGAAGAGCTTTCAGATCTGTAAAAGACATGGCTTCAGTTAAGCAAGATTCCATGGACTCGGTGGTTTGAGCACTAGCTGAAAAATTTGGTATCGAAAAGAGCCACGAAGAGGAAGAATGGGAAGAGCATGAAGAGATGCCAATTGTAAGCAAGAAGGTAAAATCTGCACATACACCTTTTAAAGTTGAAAGAAAAGTGGAAATAAAGAATTTTGAAGGACAAGTAGATGCCGAATTACTGGATAAATGGATAAAATAGTTGGAAGTCTATTTTAGTGTGCATAATGTCATTGAAGCACAAAAGGTCACCTTTTCATGTCTCAAAATGGAAGGTCATGCTCTGGTTTGGTGGGAAACCCATCTAGCCACTTGTGAGAAGAAGAAACATCCTATTGTCAGTACTTGGAAATGTTTTAAAGAATTGATTAGAGCTAACTTCTATCCTATTGGCCATAAGACTGACATGATGATTAAGTGGCAGTACTTTAGATAGGGCAGTGGTCAAAGCGTGCAAGACTACACTATGGAATTTCAGAAGACAAGCCATGTTGCTTAATATGGACTTGGAGGATGAGGACATTCTGACCAAGTATTTGGGAGGACTTCACACTCACCTTTGGAGGAAGGTAATCTCCATGAAGCCCAAGGATCTCAATGAAGCTTGTGTACAAGCATACTACATTGATGATGAAAAATAAGCAAGGAGAAATAGAGCCAAAGGGAGACCAGTCAATAGAATAGCAGGACAAAGAACAAGGGAAGACAAGTAGCAGAGGTAAATGGAAAGGTAAACATGCTGCTACTACTTTGCATACTTGTAAATATCCTAAGAATTTTTGTAAGAATTGTGATGTAAATGGACATACTGACGCCACATGTTGGAAGTTGCATCAGAATTGCACCCAAAGCACCGAACCAAGGATTCCAAGAAATTCATGGCCACTATGAAGACATAGAGAGAGAGGTGGAGATTGAGGATGATTCATATGTAGACGAGAGGCTGGGATGCATGGCCACTAACATGTATGGGGTAGAAGAAGAAGAAGAGATGAGTAAGTTATTTCAAATAAGAATCCAAATCAAGAAGACTAAGGTAAAAACTTTAGTAAAATTTGGTTCTCAGTCAAATTTGATTTCTGATGCGGTTGTAGAACAACCTAGTATAGAGACTTACGCACATCCACATCCATACCCACTGGGATGGGTGAAGAAGGGTGTAGAAATACAAGTTACAAGGAAGTGTAAGTTTCAGTTTGGGATAAATACCCAATACATAGATGTATTAGAGGCTTATATTATTCCACTTGATACATTTGACATTGTCCTTTGAAAGTCCTTACTTATATATCAAGGATGTTGTGTTAACAAGGAGGGAGAACCAGTTTAGATGGGTTAAGGATGGAGTCATTTTTAACATCTGGGCACACCAGAGAAAATCAAAGAAGGTTATGGTAAGTGCCAACCAAGCACCAAGACTTATTCAGGAAAATCAACATTTTTGTTTGCTTTCATTGAAAGAAAAGCAAAATGCACGTGAGAGCACAAATATTTCTTGACCAAAGGATGGATAATTTGGATAGCACTTGTCATTTTTTGCAGAAGAAGCCACCACAGGAACTGCTCATTCAAGGAGCAAAACAAAATTGCGCTATGCAGTCACCGTATCTACCTACGGATTCACTGGACTTGACCATGGGGCAGCAAGAAGAAGAGGAGATATAAGGAATGGTGGTGACTATAACAACAACATACTTGGAGAGGATTCAGCCAATCCATCTCAAGAGATAAAGACAAGAAAGGAATAAACCACTACAGTATGGGACCTTCGCCATACTTGAGCATGTTGGGAAGAAACCTTTAGGCCATATTTCATGCAGATGCACAAAATAATAAGTTACAAGAGCTCACATCAACTAACGCCATCTATGCATGAAAAATAAGGAAAGATATAGAAGTTACCTTCCAAAGAGGATTGCACTCGAGGCATCTTGGAGGAGGATGTAGCACTGGAACAACAAACCAAAGATCCACAGGAGTCTTGATAGGTTGGATGAGAGAAGATACCAAGGCATACCCAGTGGAACTCGAATGAGCACAAGAGGGAGTTGATTCCTCTACCATTCCCCCACTAATATTTTTTTGGGACCAAAAGCCTCCTAAGTAGGGGAGGTATTATCCATAGGGATCCAGAAAAACACACCAATTCATCAGTTCCATCAACACCAAGAAGGAGAAATAAGAAAATTGAGAAAAATGAGGTAAACAGAGGTTGTGGATAGAACCACTGCCCTACAGGGCGGCGGTCTTGAAACCGCCACGTAACCAAGGTGGCAGTCCTAAGACCGCCATTCTGTACAGGGTGGCGGTCCTAACACTTTCGAATAGAAAAGAAGAATGGAATGTGAGTAGACACATTCTTGAAGCACCCATCCATGTCTCTTCCCTTACATGCCCTTTCACATCCTCCAGTGCACGGGAGGACATGGGAATGCCTATAAATACATGAAAGGAACAAGATAATAGACATTTGAAGATCTAGACAGATCGAGAAGCATAGTTTAATTAGAGCAGTGAGCAAGATCTTCAGTGCTAGAATGAAATTGTAGGAGCAAGGTGTAGAAACAGGGAAAACAAGTAATTGGAGAGAAGGTTTTCACTGTTGCTTCTTTTCATAATTATTGTAATATATAATTGTCTATGTTAGACCAATAAAAGTGGGAAGAAAGAGCAGTTGCCCTTCCCAACTGGATTTCCTCCTCGGAGGTTTCTAGGATAAAATTGTTGGTGTTGAAGTTTGAATTACTTCCTTCTCTGCAATTTCTTTTCTATAGCACTAGATAATCAGTCACGAAGCTCTAATTTTCAAGCAATTATGTCATTTTCCAAAGTTGAAAGTAGAACAACATAGTTGTGTGATTCGTAGAGTTCCAAAGTAGAAGTTTACGGATCATGTAAGGCCTTAGTGGTGGCTTTGTATTTCAAATAAAATCTTGGATATACGAGTGTAATTTTTTTACACATTGTTGATTAAATATCCCCTTTGCAAGCTGGAAGAGTGAAGATCCTTTTTCAAATTTGATCCCACTAGGATATTACTCCCAAATCTGGAGAATACACAGTAAAAAAGGAAGTAGATCTGGAAACCAGTGAGTGGTCAGAAGACAAAGGAAAATATTTTTCAACCCGCTGAATTGGATCCACCTTTAGTGGAGGATTACTTTAGAAAATATGACATCTTTGGTCCATGCATTCCTCAAGCATATTTACATTATTTGTTTAAAGAAGGTTCAATTTCTACAAATAATAAATGTACTCCTCATCTTCCTTACTTGTTAACTTGTAATATTAAATTATTTTATGAAACTGAATCCCCAAGATATTTCCATTTTGTGGATCATACTCCTCTACCCCAGAGACCTCCAGTTCCCCATTATTTTAACCCTCCTTTAGGAACTCATCCAAAAAATAATATGGAACAACCTCCAATAAGGGATCCTTTTGTAGTCACTAATTATAGACCAATAAGGTTCCATGGAATGGTGTGCTATTTGAATAAAGTACCAAATGAAATTAGAAGCATGTTTCCTATATTTCAAGGGAATAATTCCAAAAGTGTGGATCAAAAGCTTATATTTTTTCAGAATGTTATGGATGACTATGAAGTAGAGCATGATGATGTTTATATTAAGTTGTTCATACATACATTAGAAGAAGATTCCAAGGAGTGGTATAAACTTGTTACCTGTAAATTCAATTGATTCTTGGGTAGAAATTAAGAATGCATTCAAATTATAATATGGTGATAGGACTGAACCCTAGGTTTCTTTTATCAGAAATTTAAAATATAAAAAAGAATCCTGATGATTGTGTGTAAGACTTTAACACTAGGCTCAATAAAAACTTTGACTATGTTACCTTCTAATATAGTGCCTAGTGCAGATTCTTTCCTGATTAAGTAATTATATGCCTTTGATAAGAAAACAACCTATTATCTGAGGGAAAAAAATCCTAGAAATATGAGGTAGGCTTTCTCTATGGTTTTCTAAATTGAGAATAATATTAAAAAAATTTGGGAAGCCTCCAAAGAGGGAAGGTGTCAAGTTGATTAATCCAAAAAAGCCTCAAGTAAGTAAGGCAATAGACTTAGAAGAGGTGGTTAAAAATTTGGCTGGAGTAGTCAAAGAGATTTCATATACACTTGTTATAGTAGAGAAAGGATTGGTTTCAAACCCTCAAGCTCAACACTAGGCCCAAGAACAAAATAGATTTGGGAATCATCCCAAAAGAGATCACCGAGATGATGACATAGGAAAAAGACCTATGGGTTCAGGAAGTAAGCAAACAACTTTCAGAGATAATAAAATAGTACCAGATCCATTAATAGTAAGGGTATCATTAGTAGAAGAGAACCACATCATTGAGTAGTGTGATAAATGTTTATTACCACATCCCCCTTGTGAGTATTTTGTTAGAGATGATGATGTTACTGATGAAGTTGGTTATGGTGACATATGCATGATGGAATATATGAAAGATTCAATGTAAGGAGCCACTTCAATTGATCTATTGTATGTTAAAACTGTGGAGGAATTTTGGGCTTGCACAAATCATATATTCTCCCTCCCTTTTATAGTTAATGATAATATAGATAAGGCTCAATCATTTGAGCTTACAAATCATGAATTTGATTATTTAAGAGCTTTAATGATTAAAAAGTATGATGGTGGAATCCCTTCTGAAGAGGATAGGAAGTTATTAATGAATGTTGTTGTTGCTCAAGAAAACAAGTATAACCTTTGGAACAGACAAGTCAAAAGACCTATTCCTTGCTCTTAGAAAAAAAATGGATCTCTTGACCAACATCCCCAAAGATGCCCCCAAAACAAGTATGTCTGATAATGGTCATGTCAATGACTTCAAGACCAAGTACTTATGCATCCACCCAAGCAATAAGGGATAACATACCATCATAAAATACCATCTCCCTTGCCTGTAATACAACCCTACCAAAGTATGATGTATGTGATATGGCTCAAATTCTAAGTCAGATAAAGATTACTATCCCTATTATAGAAATACTTAGAATTCCATAACACAGGAAAAAATATTTGAATACTTGGGGTTGAAGGATGATATGGTTGTAAAAGAAAGGGATACAAATAATGTGGTGATTCCTCCTGCCATAGCCGAACTTGAAGAAACAAAGGATTCAGAAGAACATGGAAGAAACCCTAGAAGTATATTTAGGAACATCCTTGGTATAATCCCAATTGGATGTGGATCCATTATTTACCAGTTTGATTATCAATGAGCGACTTCTTCACAATTTCATGCTTGATTCAGTCATCTTCATGTAATATCATGCCACTAGAAGTCATGAATGAATTAAACATCAAGATAATATTACTTTTGGAAAAGTGTTATGATATGGATTCAAGAGAGATACCTATTATTGGATATGTTAGAGGTCTAGTAGTATCGCTTGCTACCCATCCTAGAAAATATTTAACTATGAATATGGTTATAGTTGATTTCCCTGCTAAATGGGGTATGTTATTATCAAGAAAATGGGATTCTAGTGTGGGAGGAAGTGTTCAGATGGAAATTTCTTTAGCCTCTATACCATTGGAAGGGAAACTAGTCAAATTTCATAGAGAAGATAAAATGCTCCATCTTATTGAGGATCATATGAATGCTTCTTATGAGGTATTGTTTGTTGATACAAAGTTGAGTAACTTCATAGCCTATGTAGATTTTGAAGATGATTGTATGGATACTAATGCACACCTTGAAGATTTCAATGTCCCCTTGACCATGAATTTTGATGGAGCATGTTCCAATGTTGGGAATGGAGATGGAGTGGTTCTAACTTCTCCAAATCAGGGTTCTTTTAATATATCTTTCAAATTGAAGTTTGAATGTACCAAAAACATTGCTGAATATGAGGTATTGCTCCTTGGTTTAATATTTTCATGGAGGCATGGGATTAAGAATGTTATTGTTAAAGGATATTCTAAATCAGCTATAAGAAAGTATAGAAATTATATGCAACTAAAAACCAGAGACTGAGACAATATAAGCATGTAGTTTGGGATCTTCATAGAATTGTTTGATTCTTTTAATATCCTTTATCATGAGAGAACTCGGAATGTGGTAGCAGACAAATTGGATGTCTTATCCTCTCAGTATGATAATGAGACAATGTCCCATTACTGCAATTATGAAGTAGAATTTCTAGTTATACCTTCAGTTCCCAACAACATTCAACATTGGTAGGATTTTTGAGGATGATGCTCAAATCCAAAGATTTCTAAACTATAAAGGTGAGTTCACCAATCCACTCATTGATCTTTAGCCAATGGTTGTATTATGTGATGGAAAAGAAACCCTCTTTGGGAAAGATGTAATATAGTTAAAGACAAATACTATCCCTAGAGGCTTGTTTAGTATTGAATCAAAGTTTTGGACAACACTGATAGGATTATAAACAAACCTATCCATGTATCTAGGGATTTTGAAGAGTGTAACTTGGGAACCTCCCAAAATCCTGAGAAAGGTATGGTTGGGGAGAAATATGAATAAGGAAAAAAAACGAGCTTATAATAAGTTGTTGAGAAAGTATTCAGGACTCTTTATCATGGTATTATTCTAAATTGAAGGCCTATAGAGAATATTTGTTTCAACATGAGATACCATTGGAGGCTCATACTAAACCTTTTAGGAAAAATAAAATACCTATCAACCCCATCCTTACAATTAAAATGTAGGAAGAATTGATTAAACTATGAGATGGTGGGATAATTCAACCCTTTAGATACTCTTTATGGGTGGCCAACTTAGTGCAAACAGAAAGAAAAATGGGGACATAAGGCTTTGTGTAGATTTCAAGAATCTAAACAAAGCATCACTTAAAGACAATTACCCACTACCTAATATGGATAATATTCTACAAAAGGTTATAGGATCTGAGTTACTATCTACATTAGATGGATTCTCAGGGTATAACCAAGTTGTGGTGAAATAATCATAAAAGTTCAAAACTACTTTCACTACCCCTTGAGGAACATATGTCTATGTTAGAATGCCTTTTGGACTAATGAATGCTAGTGAAACATTTCAGAGAGCCATGGATGTGGCCTTTTCTAGTTTCATCAGTGATTTCATAATAGTTTATCAAGATGATATAATTGTCTTCTCTAGACACAAGGGTGACCATTTGGAGCACCTTGAAAAGATATTGATCAGATGTAGAGAGTATGAGATTTCAATAAACCCATAGAAGTGCCACTTTGGGGTGAAAAAGGAAAGACTGTTGGGAAAGATAGTGTCATAAGAAGGAGTTATGATAGATCCTGAAAGGGTGGAGGTAATTGATAAAGTCCCCATCCCCATGTCTAAAAAGGGTATCCAATCCTTTTTTGGACAGGTAAATTTTGTAAGAAGGTTCATCTCCATAACTTTGATGAGATTACTATTCCCATCACAAGTATGCTAAAAAAGGATCAAGTCATCAAGTGGGAAAAATGGGTTGTTCAAAAATTTAAATAAATAAGTGAGGAACTCAAGACTACCCCCATCTTAACTAGTCCTGATTATAAGAAAGCATTTCAGATGTTTTTATTTCCTTAGAAAATACAATTGCTTCTATATTATTATAAAAATATGAAGAGGGGCATGAGAAACCAATTCCCTTCTTTAGCAAATCCTTACAGGGCTTTGAGCTGAAATATTCCATCATGGAGAAACAAGCCCTTGCCTTGGTAAAGGCCACTAAAATTTTCAGACCCTAAATTATAAGCTCCAAAGTTATAGCTTATGTACCCCACACAATGGTGAAAGATAGTTTGTCTCAAATAGATATGTCAAGTAAAAGATGTTACTGGGTCAACAAGTTGTAGGAATATGACATGGATATTCAAACCACAAAACTGGTTTAAGGATTGGGATTGGAAAGGTTGATGGCATAGTGGTTGAGATACACAATGTTGAAGAATATGGGCCACACCCTCATGAAAAGGTGAGCAGTTCAATTTAGTATAAAGATATAGTATATTACTTGACGAACTTGAATTGTCCTATGAACTTAGACAAGAATCAAAGGAGGAAACTCAAGCTGGTTTCCTAAAATCATATTTTGATTGATCATGGACTAGCTTGGAATAGTCCAGATGGATTTTTGTTAAGATGTATCACTGAAGAAGAGGCACCTAATATAATTACAGAATTTCATGGGGGAGTATGTGAAGGTCATTTTTCTGGGAGAGTTACTTATCATAAAATTTTAAGGGCATATTATTGGTGGCCTTCATTGTTCAAAGATGGTGCCTTATTGGTTCAAAAATGTGAGAATTGTCAACATTTTTTTAGAATTGTCAACATGTGTCTATCGAAGTTCCATTCAAACAATGGGAATTGGATTTTATTGGTGAGATATCAGACTCTTCAAGAAGTTATTCATAAGTGGATATTAGTAGCCACTAATTACTTTACCAATTGGGTTGAATCCATTCCCACTAAGAAGGAAACTCATCAAGTAGTCATGGATTTTACTCTCAATAACATAATTTACAGATTTGGGGTGCCTACCAAGACAATTACCGAAAATGCCATGAGTTTGAGAGCTAAACCATTGGTAAAAATGTGCCATGAGTATGATATTACTTTGACTTATGCATCAAATTACAATCCCTCAAGGAAATGGCCAAGAAGAATCAAGCAATAAGAAACATGCTTAAGATCTTCAAAAGAATACTAGAGACAAATAAAATGAAATGGGGTGATCAACTAAAGTTTGCATTATGGGCAAACTGAGTTACTACCAAGAGGTCTACTGACAAGATCCATTTTGAGTTAGTATATGGAGTTCAATACCTTTCTCCCATTGCACTTACAACTCACCGCATATCAGTTCATGCAAAAATTTGAAGAGGGAGAAGAGGCGAGTCCATATGAAACAAATATCAATCAAATTATGGAATTGGATGAGGAAAGAAGAGAGTCCCATAAAAAATATCAAGTTCAGAGAAAAACTCAACAGGATATTTGACAAGAATTTCACTCCAAGAGTTTTCAATATCAGAGACCTAATCCTGTTATGGGATAGTAGACATGAAGACAAGGGAAAACATGGAAAGTTTGATGCCCTATGGATAGAGATCCTATTCTATTGATATCAAGATTGGACAAGCATACTTTATTTCTGAAGGACTTGGAAGGACATTTATTGGATTTTCCCATCAATGGACATGCATCTAAAACACTTCTTGGACTAAGCCAAAGGATCAAGATATGACCATTGTACAGTGTATAGTTTTGTTGTGTTATTTTTGCCTTTGTTTGTGTTATTGTTTCCCTTTTGTGCTCTGGTCTACAGTGACCAGGTTTTGAGATATGTCTAGTATTCTGGTATGAAACGTTATGTATCTTTTCAAAAATCCTTGTGTGTTTTGTCTCCCCGACTCCTTACCCAATGGATTAGGCATTTGGTCTTTGTTCTTGTGGCACCCATAGGGGGTACCCATCCTGAGAAGGAGCCATTTTTGGTGCTCAATCCAGTACCCATGGATTGAGCTAGTATTTTTCCTTGACTCTCCATAGATGTAACCATTTTGTGTGCTTTGTATCATCCACCTTGATTCTAAGTTCATTTGAGTAAAGGATAATTATCAATTTGTAATAAATTTTTTGCCTTAGTCAAGATAAAACAGAAATGATTCAACGAAAAATGTTGGGGGATTGAAATGTTAAATGAACTGAAATATTATCAATGATGTCAATAAGATTTGAAGAGTTTACAGGTGATCAAGATACATATTCATACTTTCAAGAAGAATTTCTACAATCAACACAAAATCATCCAATTGCTAAAAGAAATGAAGCTTCTGAAGGCTCAAAGAACCATGCTATTTTTTCACCAGCCTTATATAAATCTTCAAATGACACCATTAATGAATTCCTTGGGTTGCTCTAAACTGATTAAAGAATAATAATCTTGGCACACTAGTTTAGTGTTTTGCGGATATGTTTCACAAAGGTTTGGCACTCTATGGATTTCACCAAAGGCCATGGGACACTCAGAAACCCACTAAAATCCACAATCAACATTGAATGAAAAATTTAAAATGGACTCACCCATTTGAAAAATGTTGGGACATTCAAATGGCCATGTCAAATATCTTGTAGAGTCAAGCAATTCAAAAATGCTCCCAAAGGAGATGTGTAAGCACATGGTGAGAGATTACGAGCCGCTCATAAGCCAATGCATCCTGTACAGACCTAAAGCTCTGTTGAATGTACCAGGTTAGTTTTATAAACGTTTTCGGATCCAATGGACATAGCAAACAAATTTCAACACAGTCACACATGAAACATAAATATGGATAGGGGATATCAAGACAATGCAAGATCAAAGGTATCGATGATAGACATTGCATTGGCATTCTAGCGCATTCTTCAAGCCAATGGGGTTTGTTGGAATCTCAAGTTCTACGAAATGAACCTAGTTTCATAAGGCTTTGGGTTCAGGTGGTTTGGCACCACAAGGTGGGATATTGTGCAACATTTCTCATGAAGTCAGTGATGACTTTTCACCCTAAATAGAATTCTAAATTTTGAGAAACATGGATATTTCTACATTGGCAATCACAAGTCACACATGAAAGAAAGGTAACTTGATACTACAAAAGTGCAATTATGAAGTGTCATGGAAACCTTTATGATTGGTTTATGCTTCACAATCTGACAAGGCTGACATAACGCAAAGGTAGTGTGGAGCTATTCTCATTGGGTTATGCTTTGCATTCTAATATTTTTTTATAAATTAAATTGAATTACAAAGAAAGCATGGAGATTTCCTTATTGGGTAACATGTTTGTGTTGGAGTCAATCAATGTTATCAAATATTTTGGCGTTGTGAAGGAGCGTGGAAATTTTCTCATTGGTCATCATGTTCGCAGGGGCCAGGTAACCAAGTAAAATAACAATCTGAGAAGGAGAAAAGTGCGTGGAATTTTCTTATTGGATCGCATTTCATAATGGAACATACCTACACATAAAGTCACATAACACATAAAAGTAAAGGGAAGTAGACATGTAGACAAAGGTAATTCCCGAAGCCAATCAAATCTTATCACGTGTACTACTCTCATGTTCATCCCGACATGAAATTTTTTTAATGACTATAACTTTAAATTCGGAGCTCCAAAACATGCAAAATCGGTCTCATTGGAAATTTATCCTCAAGCCCTTTAGTTTGGCAGTTATCTAATTCAAGAAATTGATGGCATTTAGTGATGAGATAAAATGAGAAAATAAAAAAACACGTGCACCTGGCAATATCAGCTAACTATTTTTTGTGTATGCGGCAAGTGAAGGAATGGAATCGATCCCAAAATGCTAACAATAAAATCAAATATTTTCAGTTAGACAAAGTTAAATTCTAAATCCAATTAAAAAATATCTTTCTTTTTGAACAAGGAGAAGATTCAATTGCTATTTTGAGGGAAAAATCAAATTGTAAGAACACAATAAAATTATGGGGGGCTTTTCCTCATATCATGGGGGTTCAATTTTTCTATTTCTGACAAATGTCGAGAGACATAATTGTGAATATTACATGTTTCCTTTGTGAAATAACCATATGAATATTGCATGTTTCCCAAACTTATGTGTCAAGGTGGTTACAATGTATAGACCATTGAAAAAACATTGAGAGACATTTTCTTTATGTTTCCTTGTTAAGAAATTCAAGATCTGAATGGCATATGTTCACTTCTGAGTTTGATTTCTGTGTTCTGGGTTCTGGTATGTCAAATTATTGTTTTGATGAGCTATATTTTTTTCTCAGTATTGTGCTTCTTTATTCTCTATGTCGTACACTAGATCAGTCCTTAATGGTTTTTCTTTGGTCATTAGTTGAATATTGTGCTATGAGCATTTACTCTGGAATATTGGACCTAATTGTAAAATCCTTACTCTAACCATTTTTTTCGAAGTGATTTTTGTTATCCTTTGAGTGTATCTTGGGCGTACTAGAGTAGAAGCATTAAATAATTTATTATAATATTTTCATGAGCTTTTGTGTTGAGTATTTTAGAGATTGTGTTGAAACTTTGCATCTGTTGGTTATTAATGAAAGAAAATCTTTCTTTGTAGAAAATTTCACTACTTAATCCATTTTTCTGTATTTTCTAGAATTTGTAGGCTTCTCTAAGTGTTAGATGCTTTGTTAAAAGGAATATTTCATCCTATAATCCCACCTCTGTGAGTTTTAAAACTAAATAATTGATCCCACCTCATACTGACATCTATTTTTTTCCTTGTTTCTCTATCTCTAAATATCATCGAGACTACTCCTTAGCTTTAATTATAGTACCAAGAGAATGCAAGAGAAAGTGAACTTTACTATCTATATTAAACTTATTTTTAGTACATTAAGCATGTGTAGAATCTTTTGTGACAACTCGTGAGATTGAGTGTTGTATTCATGGTCATGCTTATCCCAAATTTTTCCATCATTGAAACATATCAAGAGGAACAAAGAATTTATCTCCCCCTCTCTCCATTCAAGTTACCCCATGAGTTCTCTTCACCCTGGTTCAAGGCAAGACCAAAAGTAACAGGATGAGGCCATCCCCTTTGTATGTGCCCCTCAATCACCTTTTGCTAGTAGAATGCTCATAAATTCTCTGAAACATAACCAATTTTCCTCAAACCTTTATCGCCCATCATGTTTTAGGTCTCCATCTTGTTGTGCTTACTTTATCGCAAGTTGAGCACAATAAATTCTTTCGTCTCTCCCTTCTTTGCATTCACTTTTGTAAAGGGTTGTGAAATCTTTCAAAATTATTCACCTTTCTTAACATTCATTTTGTTACGAATCATCTAAAATAACGTTCCAATCCATCTTCTAACTTAGCATCATTCATTTTGTTAAGTTTTGCGGAGTCCCTTTTCTCGTCACTCTTATCACACATTTTATTAAGAGTTGATCATATTCATCTTGTTAAATCGTGTTTCCCTTACCACTCATTTTGTTAAGTTTTGAGAAAATTTTAAATTTTAACCTCTTCTTCTTTTCTCTCAACACACATCTTCTTAAGAGTCCACCTTAATCATCACTCTTATCACTTATTTTGATTAAGAGGTGATTTATTTCACTTTGTTAAGTCTCTTCTACCTTAGCATCACTCATTTTTCTAAGTATTGCGAAGTCCCCCTTTTCGTTCCTCTTGACACTCATTTTGTTAGGAGTTAACATTTTCACATCTCTTCATCACTCATTCATCATTGATTTTGATTAAGCGTTGACTGTTCTCACCTCGTCAAGTCTCTCTTCCCTTAACATTTATTTTTGTTATAGAGTAGAGAACATCTAATTTCATATAACACCTTTCCTCTTAACTCTCATTTTGATTTAAGAGACATGAAATCAACTTACCATTTTTGCTTCTGTCTCTTAGCACTCATTTTGCTAAGGGTTGAGCTTTTTCATCTTCTTCCCTCTTCCATCTTAGCATTCACTTTACTAAGGGTTGAGTTTTCTATCACACTTCTTCTCATTCTTCCCCTCTTTCAAAAATGGTGGGAACACTACATCATGAATATAGTCCTTTGTGATGGGAGGAAATAAATACTTTCCATATCATATCAGATGAAAATATATGAAGACCAACTTAGAAATACTTTTATAGACACCACTTTACAGAAAAAAAACCAATTCCTTCTTCGTCTCCTTGCAATGGGAGCAAGTTTTCCCTCGAAATTTGATGAGGAAAAATTACAAGCCTTAAAAGAATGACCTGAATCCCTTAAGGTTTCACCATTTGAGTCAAATAAACATGACAACATAGGAACAAGTAAAAAAATGCGAATGAAAAAGGAAAATCTAAAGCTTTGTCCTCTAATCCCAACCAAGCATTGGTTGAGCAAATAAATGTAATGGCAAAATAATTGCCTCACCTATCCTCTACAGACACTAATAATGATACCAAGGGTATTGAAAAAAAAGTGACGACACGTTCAATAATCATTCTAGGACTAATAACGATAAAAATAATCATACAAATGATAAATCAACATTTTTCCCACAAAACAATTCACAATTTTCTCAAGAGTGGCAAATGATGAAAGACACCATTTCAAGTATGCTGAAACAACACAAACAATTCAAATTCAATGAATTGTGTCATACCCTTTCCATGCTCTTGTGAGATGCCCAAATTTGACAAATACAAGGGATAAAACGATCCTAGAGAGCATGTCAAGGAAATTTTCATGGCATGCCAAGAAGTGGCTTATAAAATATCTTTCTCTTGCACCTCTTCCTTAAGAGTCTAGGTGGAAAATATTTGAAATGGTTCTTACACCTTCCAAAGGGACCTATCTCTACCTTTTCAGACCTCTCTGAGAAGTTTTTCAAACACTTCTCTTTAAACCTTGACTCTAAAATTACCATGATGGATTTATGCAATGCCAAACAATGACAAAATGAGAGGTTTGCACTATTTTTACAATGATGGTGTAGAATCGCAAGTCGATTCCCATGTTCAATCCCTAAGAAATAGATGGTTAACATCTTTATCCATAACCATAATGATGAGTTGTCCTTTCACATGCAAATGTAATGCATTAATAGCTTTGAGGAAGTTATCAAAAAGGGAACTCAAAAGGCTCGATCAAGCCTCATTACAAATAAAATGGTCACAATCATAATTGCCTCAAACATAATAATAATCGTGACACTTGTCATGATAAACCTAGGCACATCAACCACAACCATATTGTTGAAAATGATAACGTCTCACATTATCACAACATGAAAAACTTACAGAAAAATCCATTAAAACAAATTAAATCTAAACCATCTGTCACCATCTCAAAATGATAAAATTTTCCTCCTCGTGATTACAATCAAAGACAATATATAGATTTGTGTGAATATCTTTCAAGCATCTTAAAACAACTGAAAAGTGCTAATATGGTCACTTACCCTATCATATAACCCTTCCTTGAAGGTGAACCTAAGACAGGTTAGTATAGACCTAACACATATTGTGATTTTCATTGCATAGATGGTCATCAAACAGATAAGTGCAAAAAACTTCACAATTTCATCTACGACCTTATTGACAATGGATACATAGTGGTTGAATACCTACCACCTAACACCGATGCAAAGGGAAAATATCACGGACATGGGGAATCAAAAAATGTTAATTATAAATCCATCATTTCCTATATTGATGACAGTCCTACGTGCAATGTTGAATGTCAATTTACACCTCTCGGAGAGAGTCTATCTAGTCTTTTTCAACAATTAGTTAAGGCTAGCATGATTGATCATCCACCTATGAAACTGTTTTCTGATGGGGAACCTAATCCAATGTCATATAATGCATTTGAATATTGTGAATAGGATGGTGATTTTACTGATAATTGTATACCTCTTCATCATTATGTCCAAGACTTAGTTGATGATGAAACCATCTCCATAGATCTCACCGACAACGAAGCTCTCGTAACCGATGACACGTCAACTTCCACAATTTCAAATAAAGAGTTGATTATTGTCCCTACTTCTGTGTATACTAACATTCAATGAGATCGTGACATAGGTCAAGTATCTCTCCCTTCAAACCAATCAATTTCTTCTACAGATTGTCTTCCTTGAGTCCAACTAGACATAAAACCTATTTCGAAAAATCTTATAACACCTAACAAGAGCTTGAATTTTCTCCAAGACTCTCTTTAAAACTTTGACATTGCCGAAGAGGGTCCATCATCAAGCACAATTGAAATTTATTCCATTCTTCCCATTTTGGATCCTACGCCTAACATATCTAGTCTTGTTGTTGAAATACAACCACAACAAGCTTGGACATCCGTAACAATACAACCTTTTATGTCCATTACACCGCAAGTGATCAATCTTATAATCAGCTCATCAATGATGTCTCCCATCTATTAAGACATCAACATGAGTACATGTTTTGAGGTACATATACCCATGAATATCCTTATATAACCTGTTCACTCTTTAATTACAAATATTTCGTCAAATAAACTAATTCACAACCTAGAAGGAACAATGTTGACCATCTCCTTTCTACACCTAAGGAGCCATGGGTATACATCTAGAGATCTATCTTCCTTTCCTCACACTCTTTCACTCACAGGTGAATATGAATATCAACATATTCCCCACATTGACAATCTTCTTCTAACATAGCATATGTCTCTCGATCTCATCAAAGAATTATCTAATCACACGTCCTTTGACTTGGATCATTTCCACCCAAGTTTAGTAATTCAGGACCCATCAAATTGGTTGACTCAATCCTTTGACTTGGATCATGTCTGCATAAGTCTCATATTGCAAGACTTATCAAATCTTCGTATTTCCTTCTTTGACTTGGACCTTATCCGCCTAAGTCTTGTATTTTAGGACTTATCAAATCTTTCAATTCCCTATCTTGACTTGGATTTAGTTATCATAATTCTTGTATCTTAGATCCATTCAACTTTAATAAACATGGACCTCTTTCTTGATGAGTCCAATTTCGAATCCTCATCCACCAAAATTTAGAAAACTTAAAAAGCATAAAAAGAGAATAAAACTATGTATTAGAGCACTATTTACAAATCGAAAATGAAAAAGTGTGTCCAAATAATATTAAACATTCCATCTATTGGCAGATACTTTAATCATACCATTGTCATATATTCTCCTTCCTCACCTATTATGACACAGGTTAACCTTGTTCCTATTGGGCATTGTGTGTCTCATTTTTGTCATGGTTTCTTACCATTTAAGATCTTTCTACCTACAATTTTTATTTTGAAGCTTACTGATGGTAACTCCTCCTTTCAAATAAGCTCTCTTTTTAACAAAAAGAAATAAAATTCTTTACCTGGTCCTTTTTGAATGCCCATCTCAATCTACAGTGTTAAATGCTTATGTCTTACTATTCACATGAGGCTGAGTCTTGGGGGCAGAATGTTCCTTCCCAACAAGCACACTATCAACATATAAGGCAAATTAAATCAATCTAAAAATACAAAAAATCTATAAATCAATATACTTTTTGTCCTTCACAGTATTTGGTGATAAGCGCATACTTCTTACTGGTAGTATGAGACTGGGAATGGAGAAAGTCCTTACTCACCTAAATTTTGTCTTTGGTGTTGAGCCCTTGCCTTTTACTAATGGCATGGGGCAACATGTAGGGGGTCCTTCATAGAAATAAATGATTAATCAATAAAGAATTTATGAAATATTAAACCAAAGTGCTTATTCAATAACATCCCCAAAAGTAATTTATCTTCTCATGTTAAAGCCAGACAAAAATTCCATCAACCCGATTTCACCAATCAGTAGGCCATATATGGATCTAATTTGAGTAAAAACCTATAAATTGGAATCATCTTGGAATCAGTCAGATAATATCAACTATAGATGAGCTATATTTTTCTCATATGGATCATTGTTACACATTATGTCGTCACATCCATTATCTTCACTTTCATATCACTATTCGTCTCATTTTCATGTCCTTCTTGGCTTTTGGTGATGAGCCCTCACATATTCCTAGTTACACGGAGCTACAAGCGGAGTGAAACACACTATTATTTTAACATCTACATTTTTGCCAATGGAATGGAATGTTTCTAATTATTTGCATCTGCTTTTAATTAGTTCACCCTTTTTACCGAGTTGTAAAATACCAAAAACATTAAAAAAATTTCAACACTTAAAAAAATTAAAATTGTTCAAAACTCCAAAAATAGTTTAAAACTGTCAGAAACAAAACATTCAAATAATGTTTGACCAAACTTTCAGCAACTGGATAACATATTTAAACAATTTTGGCCACTTTATGGTGCTCCTCATGATCATTCCAGATCATCTTTATTGCATGTGGTGTATATCTATGCTCGAGGAAATCAATTACCCTTTCACAATATAAATTTTCTTGGGGCACATTTGGATTTTACATTTTAATCCAATTACATATCAAACTTTAATGGGATCCACCAGGAGTATCTTTTGGAGTATCTAAGTATCACTCCACTCTTTTGCCTCATCCAATCCTCTCTCGTTCTAAGCTATCACTTGGGGGCATTCAAATCTGTCTAGTTATTTAATGCTAAACACATTCGTAATTTCATTAGACATCATTTTTGTATGTTGTGTTGTACCTTTATAGTTTGTCAACATTGCGACAATGATTTTGCTTATTTCAGTTTGTTATTTTATTGTACTTTATTTACCATTTTTTGTAGACCAATTACAGGTAACTTATTCACATAATATTTCATATACAACTTTGGTTTGGTTTCTTCCTGTTCATATTGGGTTTGTTTGTAATGCTTGTTTCATGTTTTCTTTTTGTCACTTGCATGTGTTGGTGGTTTCCTCCTGGTTTCTTTAATCCATTGAATGTTTTCTTTTTTGTTGTTTATTCATGTTTGCTTGATTTTTTGGCATCTGTATTTCAAATATTTTTAGAACTCGCAAAAATCCAAAAAAAAACAAAATTTGAACCAACATTCCTTTATCATAGAAATTTTACAATTGGAAAACCCTTGAAGTGAATCTTTCAACATCTTAATACCATCTTGATAAACGACATACCTTTATTTATTACCCTAGTAATCATTCCAATATTACAATTATCAATTTCTTTCCTTTGCATGATATGATAACTCTGTTTGGGGCAAGTCAAAAAATTGTTTTTCCTTCGCGATATAACTTTGTCGGGGGAAGTTTCAACTTTGATCATTGTACAATGGATCCAACAAGATTTTCATAAGGAATCTCTTTAACTCCTCTCTTCCAGTCTTATCCTATTCCCACTTGGGAGCATTTGCATCTACTTAATCATCATTGTGGCACACATTAGGGGCATAGTTGATTGTCTTATTTTTCGAATTTGTTTTGCATTGTTGATATTTACTTTTTGGACCACTTTCAAGTAGTGTGATTACATATTGGTTCCTTTATAACCTTGAGGTCTGCACTTACTCTGAATATTGGGTTTGTTTTCCATTTTTATCTTTTCTTTGTTGTGTGTATTTTTTTACGCACATATGGGTTAATCATCGTGATTCTTTCATAATCATGGTGACAAATTTATTGTGCAACAACAAAAATAAGTTTTCTCTAAAATTATTCTCCAAATGAAGCTCATGTTATGAACACAATCCTTTTCCCATCCTTGTTCTAATCCCTTATTTTCCTTCCTATCAAATGGTTGTCTATTGCCTTGCTGTGTCATCCACTCGTTCGAGGGGGCATTCCTCTATTATCATACTTGCTGGGGCATCCTAATGCTTCATTGATTTTTGTGGCATCCTAATGCTTCACAATTTTCCATTCATTGATCTGCATGCGTCTACTATCTTTAAAGAGGGGAAAAATGTAAACACCCAAAAATTGCTCACCTATTCCTAATGTTATCCTAATACACCTTGTTATTCATCTATTTTTTATTAAATGATTAAATTGATTAAGTCATACAAATTACACCTTTTGGATTAATTAAATTAATCCTATGTACCCTTAGTACCCCTTTTAGTTAAATTAATTACCATTTATTAATTAAATGATTAATTAATTAGTTAGTGTGTGCACATCTTAGTCAAGTGCTACTCAGTCAACAACCACTTGGACTCCACATCCTCATCCTAGTTAACTACACTTCTAGAATCCTAGAAAAGTGGGGGCAATTGAATTACACATACAACCACCTTTCCAGATGCAACATCTACCATTAATTCCATCATTTCCCCTAAATGCCCTGGAACTGTTGTAACCTCCTCCCATGTTATTTTTAGCATATTCATTCAACCGTGTTAGCCAATTTCGAACTACTTCCGCCTCTATAAATTGTAGGCTTATTCTCTATCAAACCATCTTGGATTCACAGTACAATAACTCTACTAAATTTATAGGCCAAACTTATGTGTTTGTAGCAATTTTACTCACCTTTGGAGGCCATTCAAGAGCACTCACAAATAAATATCTTTTCAAGGTTATACAACTTCAAAAGCTACTGAGGTTTGCATTTGAATGTTATTGAAAGGTTTACAATATTGTTGTTTATATTTCATTACTATGATTTTTCGTTTCTTACACCTTGTAATTTCCAATCATTAGCATGTCATGTCTGCACATCAATGTGGTTAGTACGAGAGTGATACTTAGGGATTTCTTCCATACAAATCATATTCTAGGATTTTTCCTCAATCCTTTTTAACTAACATACATTAAAAGGATTGAAATAATGTTACAGGTGAATATTATGATTTAGTTAGCTTCCAAAATTTATCGCACAAAATCAAAATAACACTTTTCAAAGTGACTATTGATCTAGAAACTATAAAAAACATAAAGGAGAATTAAACTTAGTTGACTCTAGGTGATATGAGTGCAGGAAGGTTGATATGAGAATGAAAATGCTTCGTTACTAAAACAAGAACATGAAAATAAACTAGTCAAAACCATACTAGGTCCAAAGCATCTGTATGGTTCTGACCCTTATGTACAATCTTGAACTTGCTTAGAATATGGTATTTTAATTTCCTAAGTAATTCACCTACTCATAAACGAGTGTCCTTTTGATTGGTATTCTTCATTCACCTTCAGAATGGCTCTATAAACTCTGTTCAAACCCTATAATTGTAGTGTAAGAAGGAGTTCCTACAAATTTAAAAACTTGAATATTATGCTTCATCAAACCAAGGGATTTTTTTTCTTTTACCCATTTAATTATCTTGATGCCTTCAGTGATTACAATCTTAAATTAGATCAATCCAACATTAATTAATGTTCATAATCCATCTTGACAACCTATGATAACCATGTGTAAATATGAAGGTTTCACATCCTACTTAATCCCCTTTAATTCTCGGCATGAGCCAATATACCCAGTATATAATTTGGTTAAACCTTTTTAAAGCTATAGAGAATCATGTGTATCTTATTAGTTTCAGGTAGGAAAGTATAAAATTACTTCACTCCCACTCATGACACATCTTAAAATAATAAATGGTGACCGACAATGCAATCAATCATTTGGATTATTATGGCAATAAGTTTCTAGTATTGCACTAACAATCTTGGTTTCATGAATACACATAAGCCACTTGAAATATGTACCTACATTCATTGCACAAATGTCTCATTCATAGTATCAAGATTCTTTTCTGTTGTTTACTTATTAAGTTTATTGTTTGTCAACTATATGAGATTATGAAATAAGGATGAATTTAGGCTAGTACAAAAATTAAATCATTTCAAAGCGTTCAATTAAACATTGTTACTACTCATTGGTTTACTTTTGAAAAATATGTATATCTGTATTGTTCATGAGTTTACAAAGTACCTTCTTACTTTCTTACATATCATTGCATCTTCTTTTACACTAGATTCAAGTTTTAGTAAATGATAATACAACTTGATCCTTTAAAGATTAAGATTTCTGCCAACAAGGCAACAGACTGATTCTCATTAGTTCATCATACCACTTGTTTTATAGCATCTTACTTATCTAATGTTAAAAGATATAAGTTTATCATTTATAATCACCACTTTAGCATACATCCATATGTTCTTTCTTTCATTACTATTTATGTATATTTGTTTACCTCTAACATACTTAATCAAACTTATGAAGTTGAGGTATTAAAGTTAGTAATATGATTTGCACCATTTCATTCTTAAATGAATAGTTAAATTTATAAGGCATGTTTATCTTCATTTGGTGCCATATTATGTTACATCTTTACTATTTCGATAAACAATTATATATTTGTAAAGACATCTCATACAACAATATTATTTCTCAAATATATTTTGAATACTTATTTTATAACAACAACATTAGAATAAAGACATGGAAACCATCATAATGATATAAGTTGTCAACTTTATATTCATAATTTGACACAAAAGTACATCGTCTCGCTAAATAATATCAATGTTGATATTTTAATACAAGAAGCTCATTTCCTTTGTATATTAGCAAAGTAATACATTCAATTTTTAAACAAATACAACTTCATCTATTACATTCATATGAAATAGTAAAACTTTATCACAAAGTGTCGTAACCGTCCTTTATCCATTTCAACATACTTTACAAATTCTGTAAATCTAAAAATGATAATGTACAACATATACATGGCCAGTTTGTAAGAACTGGAATGGATTTACATTTCTTAATCTAGTTGATCCAATTCAAAGTAATGGAACATAAAATACATCCTTTAACATTAATTAATACAACATGTAAGCAATACTTTGATGATCTCACTAAATGACCAACCCATCTACAACTTAGCAAACATCTGTATAATCTAATCACAGAAATCCAACTTCATGAACTAGTTTCTGTTAATCAAAAAATGTTCCAAAAGTAATAGCTATAAATTCACACCCTATTGTCTTCTATAAGAGTTTTAATCTACACAAACAATGTCCATCAATAGGCAACCAAGTCCCCTTGCTATGTTTTTTTGTTGAACACTCATAAAATTTCCCTTTCACTACCAAATACTGAAGAAAGAAGACACAATTACTCTTTTGATTTTTATTGAACAAGTACCCAATAATGATCTTCTTATGTTTCTACTTGTTCTATTTAATGATTTGTAAGACATTAGATATTACCCCTTTCTCTTTATTTTATGCAAGTAGCCAACTTCAACACGAATTGATCACTTATAACTTAAATAATCAAAATGCAAATGCATGCAAAACTTAAACCAATATAAATACCACAAATATGATTCCACACATTTACATATTCCAAATATGGGTTTACCTAGTTTGTCATAAATCTAGACAGTGAACAAAAGTAGGGAGAACGTAATATGATGAGAACTATAAAATGTGCAGTCAAATACCCTGATAAGCAAGAAACCATACTCAAATTTCCTGGTTCAAAGCTTTATAGACTCATAACTATTATGAAAAACCTTTTATCAACCACCCAGTCATGATTATGCTATTTCATAATAAAATAATGAAGTAAAGAGATTAATATATCCATTCTTAGCTGATTGAATACCAAAAATGTTTTGGGAACAAAACATTGGTTTTAAATCAATAATTAAAATTTGATGTAGGAGCATCCTTGCAGCTACATTCAATTGCATAATTCTTGTTGTTTAGAGTTAATATGAGTGGTAGGGAGCTTCAAAGGATCCATGTGAAGGCATATGGAGCATCTCAAGTATTCAATGGAGCTGAGAATGTTGAATTGATCTTCTTTTGTGTTTCCCTCTAAAAGGGATAATAGGAAATTCAAAATATGTAATAATTCATATGGGCTTGTAAAGGTGTTATGAGTTTCATGTTAGGTGTCTAGGTGGAAGTGACTAAATCTTAAAAGGAAATATAAGTCATTAAAAGGTAAAAACTAAAGTAATATGATATATTTGCTATGTAGGAACTTGATGGTTTTGTGAAAGTTGGTTAGGGATATGAAGATTCAAGAGAGAGAAGATATAATCTTGAGAAAAATAGTAATGGGGATTCAATCCTCATGGAGAGGAGGAAACACTACATGAAGTTTATAATTTGATACATTTTTGAAGGAATGATAACTCTGTTTTGGTGTGTAAACTATGTATTTGATATGTAGTTTCCATGTTGCATGCAATGGTATAAGGTAGAATATTGATATGTGTGTGAATAAGAAACTCTTACTTTGGACCCTGAGTTGATGTGAGGTGGGAACTAATAACATGAATGCTATTAGAGATCCATTGATGTTAACTCAAGGAAAGTACTATGATTTGTTATGGTGAATGTCTGACTTGGTAGTACTAACTCTATTTTTCATGCAAGTAATTAACACCAGGAATGTGACAACTTTGAAATGTATATAGAATAGAGTTGGAATGATTGTTATGTTTACAAGATATTCTTGTAGACTAGAGATATTAGTATCCACTCAAATAAGAAATTTTAATAAGACTTGCATGCATCTTGAGGAAAGGTTAACTATGAAATTATGACTGTGTTGCATTATTCTATGTGGTCCCTTGTGTGAGAATCCTTGGAGATATATGTTAACTACATGTCACCGAGGTGAGGTGTAATCACTAGTTTGAATGAGTTCAGAGACCTTTAAGGGAATCGTCAAGGTGATACCCTGTTTTGACTCGTTGGTTTTAGTCAACTACCTTGTGAATGAAGCATTTACACTCAACTCCCAATCCACTGGTAAATTTATCATGTACACAAAATTGAAATAATTTCCCTATAGAAATTTCAATCCTTGGTTCAAAGTTTTGGAAAAGTTATGACAAGAACACCTTTCTCAGGTTCACTTTGCAAGCTTGTAAGTGATTGAGCTAGGGTTAGTGATTTGAAGCCCTTAAAAAGAGTATTTTATTTTGAAGATGGTAAGATATGATGGAAAGGATATATTATTATATATTTTGAAATAATTTTGAATTTTAGAGGGTTGTTGTTGAATGTTTTCATGATAGTTTTGGGCTAAGGAGTTAGAACACAATCAAGGCTAATAAAAGGGATGGTTTTGCAAAGGAAGGTATAGTTGCATTTAGGGACTGGTCCTGAAAATTTATACACATATGTAAACCCATAGTGGATATCCAAATCACTAATTTTCATGCATTGAAATTCAAAAAAATCAAGATAATCATGACAATATCCCTAAGAAGACCTAGTGAGGGTGTGGTGACAAAATACAAAAAGGAAACTAAAAGGAGTTGCGTAAAGAGTAAAGAATTGAAACTTGGAGGGAATGTCAGGGGAATTGAAATACACCTATTATAGGTAATAAATCTAGATGGGTAGCCTTAGAATCATAGTTTCACTAGTGAAGTAGAGAGCTATGTTCTTGAGGCAAGAAGGGGCAGTTTTGAAAGTTGAATGTAAGTAAACTCATATGAGTTTTGTGTAGCATTTAGATGATTTATTTGAAATTTTATAGAAGTTATTTCATAGGATGAGTGATAGGTATGACACATTGAGTGTCTTGGAGGGAAAGGTGCTTGCAAGGATATATAGCTAGCAAGGAAGGATAGGGACAATTTTGGCAAAGGGAAGAGTAATGTGGAGTTTGGAGTTTTAATTTCCTTTCTTGGTTGAATCTAAAAATATTGTGAGTGATGTGAGAGGGTAAATAAGTAGAGAATCTTGGGGGGGAGCTTAAATGTTTTAAGCAAAGAGTTATTACTTGAGACTAAGAGAAAATTGAAGGATGGTTGTGTGAGGAGCTCTTCATGTAAATGAATGAATTGACAAGTTCAAAGGACTATCTTTGGGGAAAGAGGAGGTAGGGTATGAATTTAATGCCAACATTCAAGGTAGCATTATTTCATTGTGAAAACATCAGAGCATTTATATCAAATATTTAACCTTTATGGGTTGTTTTTATCCTCTTGTAGAGTTATTTTAGAATTTCTTTTACTAGAAACCTATTGAGATTTTTAAAAGGATTAAGTACAGGCTTGTCTCTGCATAAAAATTCTACTATCCAGCTAGGGAAACAACTAGGAAATAATACTCCCATAGGAAGCTTTGCATATTGTGCCATTTCACCAAAAATTGATTCCCCTAGATTTATTTACACACAAGATTATTTTGTAATAACATTATTAAATAAATAGAAACTCATAATCTACACCCGATTGGGTCTACCATTAAGATGACAGTATTCCTTGGTTTCTTAGGATCCCAACCAAACTATTTTCTCATCTAGCACAATGACTATTTTGTCACAATATAACAATAAACTAACTCCAAGCCTCGACTTATGAAAAAAAGTACCAGACAACGAGCTAGTCCCGTTAGTTTCCCATATTTAAAACCTTAATTGAATTTGTATTTTAAACATGCATCTATATATAGATTTACTCCATTATATAACAAACCTAGAATCAACCCAAGGAAGTACACCATACCTAATAAATCTCCTCTAGCGACGGGTTGGGTGTTTAGCCATCCAGACCCAAATTATAATTTAAATACCATAAAAGAACACTTAAAAGTAAAAATTATCCATACACTGAGAAAGGTTACCTAGATTTAAATTATATTTTAATAGAAGCCATTCAACCAGTTTGAGATGGAATAACCAGAGTAAGAAAGATAAATCCACGAATAGGTTTTTATACAGTCCTTAAAATCTTCTTCACTATTTCCTTCCAGGCTTCCAACAAGTTGAGTCCATTTCCTCAAATATTTGAACTCTCCTTCTTCAACATGCTTCCACTTTATATTTAACTAATTTATTCCCCTTTATTCTCTCCTAAAAAATGTCCATAGAAATAGTTTAATATCATCAACATGCACAAATTTATCAGGAAAGGAAACTAAAATGGAGGAATAGCTACACGTTAAAATAGAGTGATTTAAATAGAGTACCAAACATGCTAACTTAATAGCTTCTTGGAGAATATTTGAGCTTACCAAAAACTTATTACATGTATTGAATGCATTCCTAATTGCTCTATGCCACATTTATGGCCTATTTAATTCTCAGCAGTGTCCCTCCCAATATGGTAGTGGACGATCGGTCGAAGATTTCTTTTTAAAAAAAAATTAAATCACCAAAACTTCTATGGGGTCGGTTTACCATTTTAAACCATAATGATTATTAAATAATCAATAAACACTCAATAACCAAATTTAAACCATTAGAAATCAATGGTGGTTGAAGACCAGTTAAAAAATACAATGTAATCATTATATATGGTGAGATCAATGATACAACAATAGCTTGTAGGGTCTATGACCTGCATACCATGAGAGAGTTATTCTTTTTGTAGTCAACCATATTTCCATACTGAAATAATCCTCTTGTAACGTTGTATAGATCCCTTTCATTATGTAATAATTATTTATATCTAGATAAAACATAGTATCAATATTACATTTGGTAACTATGTTGTATACCAATGCATCAAATCATTTATATCAGAAAAGTGGATAACTCATAACTCACTATATAACAGTACCAAAATAAAGACATGGACACCATCATAAGGATATAAGAAGTCAACTTTATATTCATAATTTGACACAAAAGTACATAGTCTCGATAAAGAATACCGATGTTTCTATTTTAATACAAGAATCTCATTTAGTTTGTATATTAGCGAAGTAATACATTCACTTTTAAAAAAAAAACAAGTTCAGCTATTGCATTCATATGAAATAGTACAACTTTATCATAATGTGTCGTAATCGGTTTTTTATCCATTTCGACATACTTTATAAATCCTTCAAATCTAAAAATGATAATGTACAACTTGTACATGGCTAGTTTGCAAGAACTAGAAGGATTTACATTTCTTAATCTAGTTGATCCATTTCAAAATAATGGAACATAAAATACATCCTTTAACATTAATTAATAGAACATGAATAGAACAAGTAAGCAATACTTTAATGATATCACTAAATGACCAACCCATGTTTAACTTAGCAAACATTTGTATAATCCAATCACATAGATCCAACTTCATGAACTAGTTTCTATCAATAAAAAAAATGTTCCAAAAGTAATAGCTATAAATTCACACCCTATTTTCTTCCATAAGAGCTTTAATCTACACAAATAATCTCCATCAATAGGAAGCCAAGTCCCCTTTCTACCTATTTTCGTTCAACACACATAAAATTTCCCTTTAACTACCAAATACTGAAGAAAGAAGACACCATTACCCTTTTGATTTTTATTGAACAACAAGCACCTAATCATGGTCTTCTTATGTTTCTACTTGTTATATCTAATGATTTGCAAGACAATAGATATTACCTCTTTCTCTTTCTTTTATGCAGGTAGTTAGCTTCAACATGAATTGATCACTTATAACTTAAATAATCAAAATGCAAATGCATGCCAGACTTAAACCAATACAAATACCAAAAAATATAATTCCAAACATGGGTTTACCTAGCTTGTCATAAATCCATACAGTGAACACAAGTAGGGAGAATGTAATATTACAAGCAATATCAAATGTACAGTTAAATACCTATATAAGAAAGAAACCATATTAAAATTCCTTGGGTTCAAAGATTTATAGATTCATAGATATTATGTAAAAACTTTTATAATTCACCTAGCTGAGATTCCACTATTCCATAATAAAATAATGAAGAAAAGAGATTAATATATCCATGCTTAGACGACTGAATACCACAAAATTTTTGGGAACAAAGCATTGGTTTTAAATAAGTAATTGAAATTCTACTATTCGGTTAAGGAAACAACCAAGAAAGAATACTCCCATAGGAAGCTTTGCATATTGTGCCATTTCAACAAAAATCAATTTCCCTAGAGTTATTTACACATAGGCTTCTTTGGTAATAGCATTATAAAACAAACAAAAACTCAATCTACAATCAATTTGGTCTATCATTAAGATGAAAATATTCTCTGGTTTCTTAGGATCCCAACTAAACCATTTTCTCTTCTAGCAGAGTGAATATTTTGTCACAATATAACAAGAAACTAACTCCAAGCTTTGACTCATGAAAATAAGTACAAGACAACAACCTAGTTCCATTAATCTCCCAGATTTAAAACCTTAACCATATTTTTATGTTGAATAGCCATATATATATATTTACTCCATTATCTAACAGACCTAGAATCGACCCAAGGAAGTACACCATACCCGATAAATCTCCTCTAGAGATGGGTTGGGTGTTTAGCCACCTAGACCCAAATTATAACTCAAATACCATAAAAGAATACTTGAAAGTAAAAAATTATTCATACACCCAGAAAGGTTATCCAAATTTAAATTATATTTTAGTAGAAGCCATTCAATAAATTTGAGATGGAATAACCAGAGTAAGAAATATAAATCCATGCATGGGTTTTTATGAAGTCCTTGAAATCTGCTTCATTATTTCCTTCTAGGCTTCTAGAAAGTTGAGCCCGTTTCCTCAAATATTCGAACTCTTCTTCTTCAACATACTTCTAATTTATATTTAAGTAATTTTTTCCCTTTATTCTATCCTAAAAAGTATGCATAGAAATAGTTTTATATCATCAACATGCATAAATTTTTCAGGGAAGGAAACTCAAATGGAGGAAGAGTTCCAAATTAAAATAGAGTGATCAAAATATAATACCAAGTATTCTAACTTGATAGCTTCTTGGAGAATCTTCTAGCTTACCGAAAAATTAGTACATGCATTGAATGCATTCATAAATGCTTTGTGCCACGTTTATGGCCTATTTAATTCTCACTAGTGTCCCTCCCAATATGGTGGTGGATGATCAATCAAAGATTTCTTTTTAAAACAATTTTAACTCACCAAAACTTCCATGGGGTCAGTTAACAATTTTAAACCATAAATATTATTCAACAATCAATAAACACTCAATAACCACATTTAAACCATTGGAAATAGATGGTGATCGATTACAATCTAAAAACAATACAATATAACCTATAGGTTCTATGACATGCATACCATGAGAGATTCATTTTGCAGTCAACCATATTTCCATACTAAAATAATAATCTTGTAACCTTGTATAGATCCCCTTCATTATGAAATCATTATTTCTATCTAGATAAACTATAATATCAATATCAGACTTGGTAACTAAGCAGTATACCAATGCATGAAATCATTTATATTAGCAAAGTGGATAATTCATAACTCACTACATACCATGGTGAGTTACCTTATTTCTTTCAAGTGCATCAATAAACTAGTACATCATGTACCACAATCATTGCGTAAAACATGATAAGTAGATTAAAACATCATAGTAAGACAAGAATAAGTCATAAATGCTAAGTGCTTTACGAATGTTAAGTGACAAGTGTTGTTTTTCGGTTGCGCATGTAACTATCCGTAAGTGTGTATATCCTTTTTAGGATATACATACACACGTGTAGGTACATACCCAACTACGCAACATGGAATATTCCCTGGATCTTGTAAACCATTCCACATCTTTTGACTTATTCTTACGACAAAACATACCAATATTATGGGATGTGACATACTTCCCCCCATAATGAATCATCGTACCAATGATTTTTACTCATTAATTATAATCATAATAATAAATCTCATAGTTATATCTAATAGCTAACGAGAATAGTCATCATTTTCTTCCAAAAAAATCACATTTTAAAAAGTTTTTAGCCTACCTGTTTTCAAATTTATTGGTTGTAATAGCCTTTCACCCAACAATAATTATCACACAATTAGAAATATGACATAAATTTTTGTCATTACAACCAGTCATATCATGCAATATTATTTAATATTCATAAAAAATAGTAAAAAAAAAGTTATATATAGTAGAAACAAACAAGGAAAACACTTCTTTTTAACTCCACATGTGTGCAAGTATTTCTACAATTTAGCTAAATTTAAAGCAAGAAACTACCACCTAGAAATAGCTTCCTAACCTAGCTTAAAATGAGAAATGTACACCATCGTGATGAAGAAATGAGAAAATCCTACCCTTAACATTAATAACTTTGAAATGATCAAACATAATGTAAATTAATGAACTCTATTCTCCTTAATTGCCTAATTTAACATTAAAATGAACCTAAGTAGTTCAATGGCAATCAAATTATATTTGCTTGCTTTGATCCTTCAATGGATGCTTGGGTGTGAGGCTTAGCTCTTCAAGAATGGAGGATGGGGATCTCAAGAATGACAAAAGGATATTAGTATGAAACTATGTGCTTACTTTTGTCTCTTGAGAGATTTAGGTGTAAGTGTAGAAGTAGAGGGAGGTTTGTTTATATAGCCCAAAGGATAAAGGATTCAACACATCCTCATGAATGTGGGACTAATGGAGATGTAAAGTTAGTTATGGATAAGGGGGGTTTAAATGGGGTTGAGTTAACTTTAGGAGGGTTTAGTTTGTCCACAAGTGGCTCATGTGGATAAAGGGGGTGTATTAATTAATCAAGATGATTAATCAAAACATGTGCAAGATTTTATAAGCTTTTTGATGGATTTTAATGTGATTTGGACAATTAGGAAAGGATTAAACCAATTAAATAGTAATTTATTGTTTTAATGAGAAGGGGGGGTGGGCGGCTAGTTAATTAATAATAATTAATTAGATTAGATAAAAAGTGTTGATTAACGAAGGGTTATTAATTAGGGCATGTGTTGGATAGGAAACTTAATTAATTAGCGTAATGTAATCAATTAATGAAAAGGGAAGAGAAGATGAGCGATATTGACAATATGTTGTCAATTTGTGGGAAAGGAGATCATTAGCGCAATTTAAGTATTTAAATTGCTCAGGCATAATTATAGGTGTCTACATTTTCCCCTCTTTGGGGTGGCGTAAGTGATGCCACTTCGAAGATAGTAGACGGAAGAAAATCTTGAAGGGAAAGAAGAAAAATTAGTAGGAGGGAGAGATGCCCCCTCAAGTGTCAATGGGGTAATGAAGGAAGCCGATCGACGCTCGAAAAAGGTGAGATATAGGCAAAAGAATGGGGAAGAGGTAGGATGCCCCAGTGAGAGAAAAAATTAGGGGTAAAAGGGAAATGATGTAGAAGAAATATGGCGGAGGGGAGAGAAGAGCTTAGCCTCTAGCCACTTTTTATTTGGAACAATTTTGATGTCATCATATTGCCATATGAACTACATCATCGGTCCTTATGAAAAATATAAGCATATGACAACAGTAGAATGACATAAAAAGCCATACTACGAGCAATTGTCCATTACTGAAAGTACCAACTCCACGTAAAATACAATAATGCAATGCAATACGAGAAGGAAACAAGCTCATTTAATAGGGAAAACAAGTACAAACACACATATCCAACCCAACAACAGTCAAGATAGTTGTACAAATGTTTTTTTATCAGTGCTGAAGAGACCCACAAGTTCGTGATTGATGACAAGGGTTAAAAATGATGCCCCAAGCAAGGATATATGCAAGGGGAAATGACAATGGACATAGGGTCCATGAAAAGTGTTTTTGTGCAATGAAACAGTACCAGGCAACAAAAGTGCCCTAGAGTACATACGAAGCAAGCAGCTAACTTTGTAAATGGTTGTGAATCCAGTGATCTACGAGTCATATTAATTGGGGAAGATGTGAGACAAACCAACAGGATATGGGAAAAATACCATGCGCAAGACACAAGTTTTAGCTGAAAGAAGCAAGTTACCATTTTTGTAGGGTTTTTTACTTTTTAGGATTTGTTGAAAAAATTTTCCCTGTTTTTGGATTTTTGACATATATATTGTTTTTATTGTTTTTATGTTCCAAACCGTGGTGAACAATAGAAGAAAGTAGAAGAAGAAAGAGAAGGGCCTAGGGGCAATAGAATGTGCCCTAGGTGGAAGAAAGGATAAACAAACGACAAATAATGTCTTTGTTTAGTGGAAAAATTAAGAAAAAATAATTATTTGAAAAATAATTATTTACGAGAGTGTGTAGAAGAATAAAAATCACCTGGGAGCAATAAAATTTCCCTAGGGAGAAGAAAGGGGTATCTGACAGCAAAAAATGCCCCAATATGGTGAAAAATAAGAGAAAAAATAATTATTTTTAAAAAATAATTATTCCATAGCGAACATAGGAGAAAATGATGATCAAAATGGGCCTCACGGCCTTCCTGACGGTGAAAAATGGGTTAATATACCCCACCAGGGAGAGGGTAAAAACATTGCGACCAATTCATTTTAACTGAGCAGTTAGAAAATTTACTGTGAGGCTATGACAATGAGTAGAACTATGGTGATCACACAAGACCGACTGAGGCACGCAGATGTAATCTAGGGGTACCAGCGGCACGCGGATGACGGCCCCTTTGTGAGTATCCAAACCTTGCTCATTTTTTTTGGTCATTAATGCATTAATTTTAGCTTTTAGCCATAGGAAAATGCATACGCATGCCTGCGCATAGGTGTAGGCACTTAATAGGGCGCGCAGACACATTTTTGGGGGCACATGCACCAAAATGGATATGTGCACATGCACAGGCATAGACTGCACACACCCGTGCACACGCACACACAAAAGAACAAGTGCGCACATGGGCACACATGGGAAATGGGGCACACATGCGAAAAGCGTGGTGTAGGCACTAAGAGGGCAGGTGCACACACGGGGGCATACGTGCGCAAGAAAAGGCACCCAATGTGTGGTGCACATGCCAAAAAGGGCGCACAGGTGCTTGAAAGTGGGTCCAAGCACCAGAAGACACACGCACACACGCCAAAAAGGGCATGCAGGCACCCTAGATAGGTGGAAAAAGATAGGAAAGTGTCCAAAAACATGACACATAGAAGCATTTTTAGGGTTTTTGGGTTAACCTTAAAAGATGAGATAGATTTTTAGAAGAAATGTGAGGAACTAATGAGTGGTGTGTTATTTTGCAAAGAGGACTACCAATTTTATAGACGTGGGAGTGACACACCCGGATTGCAGAGCTAGAGGGTAGTATGTGCCGGTGCGACCGGTGAGCCATGGTGATATTACTTGAGGTGGTGGGGCTAGGCCCCGTGGCTCAATGCCCTCTATTGTACTGGACCACAGTTTTTTGACTTCACTAGCTGAGTGATGGCATAGCGAGAGTCAACATTTCTAACTATCGACAGGAGAGATGACTATCATTATTGAGGACGTATGGCAGATTCTTCACATGCTGATGATAGGCACATTGATCAAGTACAACTTTGATGCAGGGCTGATTAGAGCCGCTTGTAGTACCCTATTTGGTGTTGATGATATCCCGCATGACAGGATGACTATTGCATTACATGAGTGCATCTCTGACCCCACATTGCATCGGGGTCCTCTCTACATCATGGCTCTTATTAGTGGGTTCCTACTCACTGATAAGACATGGACCTCATTCCTAAGAGGATTACTACCCTTGGTTTATGGCATTTACAACAGTGAGAGATATTGCTGGGGGTAGTGTATACTGGCCCATTTATACTAGGATTTACACCTAATTACATACCACGGTCAGAAGACCGTGGGCCTAGCCTCATTATTACAGATATGGTCATGGGATCATATTGCTATCGAATGACCTATAGGCCCTTTCTGTGTCTGAGATCCTAAGGAGCCATCATACATGGCCTAGGTAGTAACTGATGGAGATGTACATGGCCATCTTGGTAGCCTATTTCGATATAGGCGGGTTTTTGACAAGCTGGTTAGCGGCCATATAGGCATTTCCAGTGGCTAGAGGATGCCACAGAGCTCAGCGTGTGCTTGGTGGAACACTTTCTTATTGGCAGCCGTAGCTATATCATGGAGTTGTATCGAGTAGACAGGTGTCAATGGCAGCTTGGCAGGGTACAGGGGGTCCCCTAGCGATATATCTGGCATGAACATAGGGATTCAGAGAGGTGGACCATGGGGCCTCGAATACTAGTGGCCTGAGCTAGGGCTAGTTTCACATAGGTGGTTCCACAGGTGTGGGACCCATTACGACAGGTGAGAGGTCCCGGGACCAAAGCTAACTATGCATCTTGGTATGCTACAGTATTAGCCTGACGTCTCACCATTCTAAAGGAGGATTGGGTAGCAGGCATTCACCCACCTATAGATATATGGCATGGTGCTGAGTAGAGGGCGAGGATAGTGGCACAGGGGCCATATTCAGAGGATCCCTTTGATGGCATCCCACATGATGGGCAGGGTGCCCCACAGGCACAGGGACTGAGGCCATAGGGCCCAGTACAGGCAGCAGTGCAGCCACCCAGTGGAAGGGTCTTCGAGTAGGGACAGTTGTCCAGAGCACCTTAGGGACCAGTCCTTGAGGCACACATAGCCTCCCAACTAGTGGCACAAATAGCCACAGTACAGGTGCAGTTACAGCAGGCCATAACCGAGAGAGACATGGCTAGAGCAGAGAGAGATGAGGCTCGAGGCTGGTGTGTGAGTGTTGTAGCAGAGAGAGATGAGGCCCGAGCTCACATTGTTACTTTACTTTCAGAGCGAGATCAGGCTCAGGCCCAGGCTGACCCAGGAGATGACAGAGTAGTATGGCGGAGCTAGATCTAGGAGACAATGGCACATGGGGCTCAGATACCGAGCCTTCTTCATCAGTACCAGTCATAGGTGCAGATGGTTGTTGTACAGAGAGACCATGTATACGCATGATCATAGGCGCTACTAGTACAGAGGGTCCAGGCCCACGCCAAGCTACAGATTATGACTACAGAGAGAGACTGAGAGGTTGCTACCTCTAGACAGGCCGAGGCAAACTTGGGCTAAGTGATAGGTGAGTGAGATACTGCACTTCACGTAGCACTCGCCTCTGGAGATGCCGACCTGATACAGGATGCCACTAGGCTTGGTGGTGAGGCCCTATTTTACAGGACTGCGTATTTGTTATCCTGTAAAATTGGCAAGGGCAATTTTGCAGGTAACCATACCAAAATTTCTGTTTTGGTCCCCCGTTGAGGTCTCTTAACGTTTGGAATGGCATAAAATCCCTTTCCAGAAAAAATAGTTTTTTAGAACTTGGTCATTTTTAACTTTTTTGGGGTGCGCACAGTTTTCTTTCACGTTACATCAATAAAAATTGTGCCCCCTCTATTCCTTTGGCACAGATTTGGGAGTGTCAACACTCCAAATGTTGCACCACTCAATGTTGCTCCCCTCAATGGTGCACCAAGGCGCTGAAAACATAATGTCGACACTTCCAAAGTTGCGCTATGGCACAAATATTTTCATGTCGACATCTCCCTAAGTGCGCCGTAGAAAAAGTTGGTGGCACATTTATTACACCTTTTGCTATATATAGGCGCATCTGACCTGTCATTTTCACAATTCAAAAAAATGTGAAAAATTTATTCCTCTGTACTTTTTAGCATTCCTGTCAGCCCTATGTGTTGCCATTTGTCACGTTCATGGATCCCACATCATCTCCTTTATTGTTATATATTCCTGGTAAGTGGCCCTTGCTTTTCTTGTGGCTTTTTCTATTGGTTTAGGTGATTAGGATTGATAAATAACAATGAACCTAAGAAGATAATGCAATCCCAACCCGTTTTACAAATCCAAAATACTCAACTCCAAAACCATTCTCCATCCTCCTTCCAGATCTGAAAATATAGAGGACCTCTGCCACGAAACTACTCGAACTTTTTCCTTGCTTCGCTAGTTTTTCCCCCTTGCCATCAAAACCTGCCGAAAGAGTGAAAAACCATATATTTTTGCAAAACAGCCCACTATTTTTCCTTTGGTGCAGGTATCATTGTCATTACATCAAGCATAATTGTGTCATTGGCGCACTATCCCCACACGCAACATTAGCCTTCTCCGCGCGTTGTAAATAACTGCAAAAATTCCTTAGGCGCAGGTGCAAGCACACCTATAGCTACAACAACATCTGAATGTTGTGCAAAACCTTCTCGTGCCATGCAAGCTAAACCCTTGGCACACCTCACCTTAATGTTTCATCTACCACATTTGTGCCAATGGTGCACCCTAAAACCTTACTACACCAAATAAATTTGTGCCCAATTAAAACACTTCATATGGCGCAAGCCAAATCCATTAGCACCAACATATGAATGTTGTGTGTAGCCTTTTCATGCCCTGCACCCCTTTTGGCATTGTTTTCTCCCATGTAACACTTTCCAAAAGTGTGCCTTGCTTTTTTGAGACCCCGCAGCCTACAGTAGAACTGCACCTTACGCGTAGAGGCTTATAAATTGACAACTTTTCATTCTGTAAGCTTTGATGGATGACTTAATAGATAACATGGCTCTTCTGTGATGGACTTCCCTGATTCTTCTTACAGATCAACAGCTAAACTCAGATTCACACATGTCTTCATCGAGTAAGAAGCCAACCAAGTCCAAGGGTGAAGCCAAGATAATGGAAGAAGAAATGAAATACAAATACCAAAGGGTCAGGATGCTTGAATCCCTTGCAAAGTGTGACCTGGATATCAGAGATTTAGAACTTGGCCACATTGACATGGAGGACTTTTGGGCCATAACCAAAAATGTCACAGGTAGCCCATGGATGGATAAATTGGTTGGTAGTGGTCTGCACTTTGCTACAGGGATTCCCGTGAGCGCAATAAAGAACGAGTTCATGATGTTGGTGGGCCATTGTTACAATAAAGACACAAGATGTGTCGAAAATGAGAAGGGCGGGGTAATAATCAACCTCACTACCCAACATTTTGAAATCATTTTGGGTATCCCTCACCACTAACATTTTGTAGCAGTAAGCCAGGAGGACTGCATGAAGACATGGAACGAAAATGAAGACAAATGCATGCAGCTGATGAATGCGGTGTACCTCAAAAACAAAAAGGTGGTAAGCAGGTGGACGCAAGTCATTCATCACAATGAATTTTTAGAGGAGCTGAGTGACACCATCACCTTCTTGAGTAAGGTGTTTGGGCTTCCTGACACCCATTACTTTCATAAGTGGATGCTTAGATATTTAGAAACAATGAGCAAATTTTTTCCTAATCAACGTTTTGAGTGGGGGGAGATTATCAGCAACACAATCTCTGAGTAGCTTCACCAACTTTCAACAACTGGGAAGTTCTATATGAACTCCTACATGGTATATGTTGCTACCTTAGAGAGGGACTACCTAGCATTGAGTCGGTATGGGGTATGGCCCCAGGTCAGGATATACAAGTACTATCCAGAGTTGAAACTAGAAAATAGCATAGCCCAATTTAGCAAAGTCAATGATGCCTTCTTCTATGGCATCATCTACCTCTTGAGGCCTAATATGACTCACGGTCAGACGACCAAAAGCGTGGTATCCACCATAGAGAAATGGGGAGTGTTATTCATGTAATTCCCCACTCTCACCTATCTCAGAGCTTCCAACATCTTGGGAGAGCCCAACAAATTGCCGAGGTATGCGGGACCCAAGTTGATCCTATTGGAGAAGTGTTTGAAAAGAAAGAAGGGTGGAACTCCAGTCCCCTTTACAGTGGGTAGGTACACCTACACTTTACAGAGAAAATCCTGAGAGATGTTTGCAGAGCTCTAATTACTCAACTTAAAGCATAATTTCCCGGTGAGGCCAACCTTTGATCCTCGTGATTGCCTTCTAAGGGAAAATCTCGATCTAGTTCACATCCCTCAGATTGAAGATATCTACATCAATCTATATCATGAAGTTGAGCTCAGACGAAAGGATTAATCCTGATTGGCCCTAGCAGATATCATTCAGTATGGTGTGGCCATTTTCCCAAAGGGCTTCCAAGAAATTAATCAAGAGGTTGATCAGGTTTATCTAGACATAGATGGGGACAATTGGCCATTTGCTGAGATTGATAGAAACAATGAAACTCAAACTATCGAGGAAAGGGTCAAGGGCACTCTGCAGTGCACTGAGAATTGGTGTAAGAAAAATGGTCTCATCTACCTTGGAGTAGACTTTACCATGTCTCCCTTGGGTAATGCACCCACCAAGCCAAAGCACTTGCCAAAAGGTAGAGGAAAAGATAAAGAGGGAGAGACAAGCACTACTCAGGAGGAAATTCCTGAGAGCCCTCCTTCCACCACCGAGGAGCAGGTAGTAAGCCTAATATCCCTAGAAGAAGAAGCAGTAAGTGATCCAACGGGCACATCCACTCAGGATGTTGCCACTACTACAACTGTTGAGGTTCCCACAGTCCCATCTCCCGCTCTTTCTTCCCCTCCTCATGTCGCTCAACCAACCACTCATTTGTTTGTGTCTTCTCCCCCATATTCTACCATTCCCCCTCCCTCTCCCTCCATCTTCTCTTCCCTCGCAGATCTATCCCCCAACATTTCTTCCCTCATCTCACAGATCCCTTCCACCCCCATGGTTTCCTCTCCTACAATGACTCCTACCCCCGTGAGCATTGGAGGGTTGGCTTCTTTCTCAATGCCACCACCCAATGTCTTGACACATTTCCCCATGTCCATTGTAGTTACTCCTTCTTCCACCCCCGTTTCCTCTTCTTCCTTTGGTCCCACTTCCCTAAGTCTAGAATGGATCTTTGAACACCTAAGCTAGCACAAGAGGAAATTCCCTATTACACCTATGGAATTCTCCATTATTCCAACTAAAGGGGCTAGGAAGCAAAAGGCTATAACTCGCTTCTATAAAAGTGCTTCAGGTGAAAGAGTTATGGAGATCGCAGACCCTGATCCCACAAAGGAGAAAAAAGATCTATCTCCTACAGATTTTATAGTGACTCAAGTCACAATGGGAACGTCATCAGAGAGCTTGCAAAGAAAGGCCTTATTCGCAGTGGATGCCCTTTGCAAAAAGCTTCAAGAAACAAAGGAAGAGAAGAGAATATTAAAAGAAAAAAACAAGCATCTTCTCCAAGCCCTGCAAAAGATGGGCAATGCACCTCCTGTAGTTGTCACCAAAACTCCTGAAGCCCTTAGTCAGGAGATGATAAATGAGTATGCCAAGATTTTCGAGCAAGGTGTAGCAGTGTCCGCCTAGAGAGAGCAGATCCTCAAAGATAGTGAGGAAGTGATTATAAAGTTCACGGAGCTGTATCAAAATATAGATCAAGCTAACATGGAACTCCAGGCAATAGCATGACCTATCTCCAAAGAGTTAGACCATATGAGGTTGAAACACGAAACATTCCAGAAGATGCTCGACTGCCCAGTTGATGACTTAATGAAATTTGGCGTCTTCGATCACCCGAGAGCACCCAACAAAGTTCTTGCTGCTCTAGACTATCGGGTTGACCAAATGGAGTTTGTCTTGGAGAAAATAGACAGAATCAAGGAGGAAGCGCTGGATGCAATGCATCAAATGGAGCAGATCGTCTTAAGGATGTCTCCAGGTTTGGTCACCCCATCATATGCCTTGAGGAAGGTAGATGATACTATTCAACTTTTCAAGGAGATCGCGTCGCAGGGTTTATCTTCAGAAGCCACTTTTGATACAAAATCTATCAACAACCTTCTGGCCTACCACGACTTTGTTGGATACCTGATGGAGGTAGGTAATGAATACTTCAAACTCCTGGAAAGACTCAGAGATGAACGGGAGACTTGCGAAGTCATCGGAGATCACACCAAGGGTCCTACTCAGGTTCAACTTCAAATTATGGTCAGCAAGTTCATGGAGTATCGAGCTCAATTTCACATTTCCTCTCCTGAGCAGAAGCAAGAAACTCCTTTCCAGCCAAGGTATGACAACGAATAGGATCCTTCCTCCTAGGATTTATTCCATTTTTGTAAAATATTTAAAAGAATGTTGGCACAAATGATGACATCATCCATGTTGCATCATGAGATGTTGTTATCCACAAAATTGCCCCAAAGTCAACTTTTGACTTTTAAATATTTTGTAGATATTTTGTAAATAGTTGTTGGCTCCTTTTTGTCTTCTTTCTCCTTCTCCTTCTATAAATACTGGAATGCTTGTTGTATTCTGTGTGAGAAAATTTGTATGAAAAATAGAGTGAGGAGAGATAGACTTTGAGCTTTCTTGTAACAGAACATTATTAATATGAAATTGAGACTTTGTGCTGAATTTCTGTGTTACGTGTTAGATCTATCTTAAGTTAGATATGTATGCTTATTCTGTTGGATTCACATATGCTTTTGTCATTTGTTTATCAATATTGCTTTGTTTGTTTATGTGAGTAAGTTTGGCTCTATTTACTACCAGCCCAAAACATAAACCCTCTGACCTTTCTACTTTGAAATTCATTCCTTTTCTCCCTTCATATCCACCTTTCTTCTATTCCTTCCTTCATTCCTTTCTGTTATTCATTGGAACTAACTCTATCGGGATGAAATCCCAAACCCCCCTTGAAGGCATAATACTGTAAGACTTGCACAGATTCCTGCTGGTAGAATAGCAATAAACCGGTTTCACTTTGTTGTCTCAAAGAGGGGCTATGCTCTGCACACTGTTGGCCTTTCTATCCATAGATCTGCCCACTTGAAAGATTTTCGAACCAACAGTATTATAAAGTGGTTCTACCACAGTAACTAGTAGCACTGCCACAACTTTTAGGGTCGAGTGCATCATTCTCTTGATCACAGAGATCAGGACATTCTACCAAGTCCTTGAGACAGCCCCTACCAGAGCATTTAGCCAGACCAGCGCCATCCTAGCCTCTAGTCTTTCGTCGACCAGAGGACAAATCTGGGAGCCCTGGTGAGGGCGAGAGTTGTGGTTAAGAGCCACATTTTTGTTGTATAGATTATTTTATATGTATGCCTCTTATGAAGGCCGATTTTGATGTAAAGTCTTGTTATACATGTATTTTGACAATGCCTCATGATGAAGGCTTGATTCTTTCTGATACATGCCCCTTTTTTATGACATTGTTTATCGATGATGTATTGTATTGAGTATCAATTTGGACATTTGTATATATGTACAGACATTTTTGATTTAACATCTTTGTACGCCTCAGGTGAAGGCATTTTTGATATAGAGCATTGATTTGTATCTAGTTTTGATATAGGCAGATGTATATTGACACACATGTATATATATGAGGATTACTTTTGTTTTGGATCAGATACACATGGTTATGAGATGATGTACTTTATTTTTTTGTATCTTGATGCATGTGACACGAGTGGGATAATTTTATGATGTGAAATACCCTTTTTCAGAAATCACTCTATGTTGATTCTCATTGCACATTGCGTGTTTTGATTCAGCACTTGTGGATGTGTTGTGACATGAGTGGGCATACATTGATTTGCATTGTATGCTGTGTGTTTTGATTCAGCACTTATGGAAGCGTTATGATGTTATCTAATTTTGTACTTTGTATGTATCTGATTTTGATGTTTGATGTATACATGTGTTGTGGATGTTAGATGATAGATCCTTAGATGATATCAAATGTATTTCTCATGTGTTATTGTAGATGTATATGGACGTGATGATATGATGATATTGGTGTGGGGGGGATAGATTTTTGATCATGCACAACCCCTCTTGCCCCCATTGATGATATGATATGTGATGATAAGCTTAGCATACATGCATGATGTAAAACTTAGCATTTTGTTTATATATGATGTATAGATTATGTTAGATGTGATGATAATGATGGTAATGTGATGTGAATGATAAAAAAGTAGAGCACATGCAATAAACACAACCAAATGCTAACAAAGAACACCAGGAATTAATGTAATACACCATGATTCACCATGCTTTATTAACATGCAACAAGCACAATAAAATGCTAAGAAAGAACATAATGAATTAACACATTACATCATGACTTCCCAAAATTCACTAGCATGCAAAAACATACCACAATATGCACAAGCAAAAATAAATCTAATCTAAGCAAGAAAAGATGAATCCTAACAAAGTACGCCCAAACAACAAACAACCCAAAAGCAAGAATGTAAAACATTATACAAGCAACAAGCAAATCAAAGAAACAAGACAATGCAAGTAAATGTGTTTGTAAGATATGTTTTCATGCACCAATTTTCTATTGTTTAGGTTTTTACGAAAAAAATTTCTACTGTTTTTGTGTTTTCAAGAAACAATTTTCTATTGTTTTGGTGTTTTCGAAACAATTTTCTATTGTTTTTGCATTTTCTAATGGTTTTCCAAAGTTGTGCAGGTAACCAAGAAAGCATGGATGCCCCCAGCATTAGATGGGGAATATTTAAGGGTAGAAGCCATGCATTTATGAACAAGAAGGTGAAGTCGTTGAATTTTCCCCAGCGTAAGATGGGAAATAGCAAAAGACCATACCCCTCATAGATGAATAAAAGAATGCAAAGCCGGATCAAGGCTAGATAGGATGGTGTGCACAGGGAATTTCAAGGGCAGAACTAGGTCTAGGCCAAAGAAAACTACCCTCTTGATGTAGGATGCTTATGAAAAAAAATCCTCCTGAGGTGCCGGAAACCGGTTTTCACCCAAGGACTTGTCCAAAGGGCCACAATTGCATGGTTTTCACTAGTGGATGACCTATTTTCTCTTTTTCTTTTTTAGATTTTTTTTATTTTTTGAATTTTTGAGTTTTTTGAGTGTTTTGAGTTTTTTGACTGTCATGCGCCATGTTCAAGCATAGAATCGCTTAATATGCATGGCATATATGGGCTCCTAGAGCTCATGACCATTGGGGTGAGCCATTTTGTACACCCCTGTGTTGTACTTAGCGACTATAACATAGGGTCCCAACCAATGTGGTTTGAACATACCTTTCTTTTCTCACTCTGCTCTAGTGTTGAACTAGTTCTCCTTCGTGACTAAATCACCAACCTCAAACTGATGAGGGATTATTATTTTTTTGTAGTTTATGGAGACTCTGTGTTGATACAATTTTAGGTGATTAAGAGCACGAATGCGCCTCTCATCCAGGATCTCTAACTCAGCCAATCTTGCCATCTGATAATCTTCATCCTTATCTAGATAGTCCCGAAGAGAAATTCTCAGGGATGGAATTTCAATCTTTAAAGGGATGATAGATTATGTCCCAAACACTAGGGAATATGGTGTCACACCCATAGGAGTGTGAATGGATGTTCGGTAAGCCCAAAGGGTTGGATGGATTTATAGGTGCCAGTTACAACCTGTTTTGTTGACCATCTTCTCCATTATCCTTACCAATGTCTTGTTTGTTTCCTCAACTTGTCCATTACCCTAAGGGTAATATGGCATGGACCATTTTAATCTGATTTGGAACCATTGGCAAAGACCTTTTATAGTTTTGTTCTTAAATGACTTCCCATTATCTGTGACGATGGCTGCGGGAATACCATATCGGTAAATGATGTGATTTATGATAAATTTAGAAATATGTGCTCCTATGACATAGGTTAAAGGGACAGCCTCCACCCATTTTGTAAAGTATTCTGTAGTTGTGATGATATGTGTATGACCATTAGATGAGGTAGGAGTAAGTTTTCCTATTAAATCAAGTCCCGACTTGGAGAATAGTCATGGGGTAGTGATAGGTTGCAATGGTTGCGATGGAGCATGAATGAAATTTCCATACTTTTGGCAAAGTACACATTTTCTAACATAATTGCAACAATCAGTTTCCATGGTAGGCCAATAGTAACCTACTCTCAACAATTTCTTAGCCAAGACCATTCTGTTTGTATGTGCTCCACACACCCCTTCGTGCACTTCTTTGATTGCCTAGATTGACACTGTCACATCTAGATAACGTAATAGATTCCCATCATAGCCACGATGATAAAGTGTACCTCCTAAAAGGGTGTAACGGGCTATTTGGTGAATCAGGATTTGCTTTTCAGAACAAGAGATATCAGGAGGGAATGTGTTGTCCTTAAGATGGGTAAAAATTGGTTCATACCATGGGGAATGGGGACCAACAATCTCACAAGCCAGACAAGATTCTGGCATGTCATACACGGGCTGGCGTAGATTTTCTATGAAGAATGGCATATCATTGTTCCCTGGCGGAATACGAAGCATAGACCCCACCGTTGCCATGGCATCCGCTGATCTATTCTGTGCTCTTGGGATTTGTTCAAAAGTAATGCACACAAAGTACTCCTTTAGAGTTTCCACTAACTTTTTGTAAGGTATGAGCTTGTAGACCTTAACCTTGTATTCATCATTAACCTATTTGATGATTAACTGTGAATCACCTATAACCTTAACATGATGAACATTCCACTTGATGGCTAACTTCATCCCTGCAATGAGTGCCTCATATTATGCAATGTTGTTTGTGCAAGTGAAGCCCAGGTGAAAATCTTTTGGTATAGGATCACCGGAAGAAGTAATAAGAACCACTCCTGCACCTGAACCATGCAATGTAAAGGATCCATCAAAATGTATCTTCCATACGATAGATTCTTCAATGTAGAGCAAGGAGGTATCTGGTAGATCTAGATTCAAAGGGTATATGATTTGCAAAGGTGCTTTCGCTAGCTGGTCTACAAGTATTTGTCCTTTAACCAATTTTTGATGGAAAAATTCTATGTCAAACTCACTGAGTAGAATGATTAAATTAGCCATTCTACCTATGAGGGTGGGTTTGGACAACAAATAATTGAGTGGGTAAACCTTAGATATGAGCTTGGTCTTACTATTCAGCAGGTAATGGTGAAGTTTTTGAAAGGTAAAAACAACGGCCAAGCAAGCCTTTTCAATTTGAGGATAATTGAGTTCATAGGCGATGAGGGTGCAAATTAGATAGTACACTGCTTTCTCCTTATGGCCAAGGTCATATTGGGTGATCAGCACACCAATAACAAATTATGTAGCCAAAATATAGAGCAAAAGTGGTTCTTCAGGAGTGGGAGGCATGAGGACAGGTGGATTAGCCAAGTATTGTTTAAGTAAAGCAAAGGCTTGTTGTTGCTCGGGTCCCTAGATGAAAGCGACATCCTTTTTAAGCAAATGGGTGAATGAGTGATATTTATCTACAAGCTAGGAGATGAAGCGGCAAATGGCTTGAATTTTCCCCTGTAAGCTGCGTAGTTGCTTGATAGTCTCAGGTGGAGGCATTTCAATGATAGTAAACACTTTAGCAGGGTCTACCTCAATACCTCATCTTGACACAATGAAGCCCAATAGTTTCCCTGATAGCACAATGAAGACACACTTCTTTGGATTCAGCCTGACTTTGTGTTTACGTAGGCATTCAAAGATACGACGCAAAATGATAGGATGATCCTCTCTAGTTTTGGACTTTCCTAGGATGTCATCTATGTAGTCTTCCATGATATCATGAATCATATCATGAAAAATCACTGTCATAGCCCACTGATAAGTTGCTACTACATTTTTAATGCCAAATGGCATCACCTGATAGCAGAAGGTGCCCCAAGGAATCGTAAAAGTTGTTTTTTGTTGGTCTTCTTCAGCGATCTTAATTTGATTATATCCTGAAAATCCATCCACGAGTGATATAATTTTGTACCCTGCCATTAAGTCAACAATCATGTCAATGTTGGGCAGCAAAAAATCATCTTTAGGGCAAGCCTTATTGATGTCCCTAAAATCTGTGTAGATTTGGATACCAATAGGTATTTTTCTGGATAGGAACAATGTTCGATATCCATTCAAAATAATCAATTGGTCTGACCAATCTTGCTGCAAGAAATATTTCTAAATCTTCTTTAACCAACAGGGCCACTCTTGGGTGCATCTTGCAGAGCTTCTATTTGATAGGCTTGGCATCTGCATGCACAACTAGGTTGTGCATGACCAAAGTCGGATCTAAGTCAGGCATGTCATTGTAAGACCATGCAAACACATCAATAAACTCTCGCAGCAGCATAGTGAATGTCTTTTGTTCTCTAGCCGAGAGTGATTCCCCCAATTTTATTATCTTGGGATCCTCTTCTATACCAATATTGAAATCAATGGTTTCTTTGACTAACAATTTTGATAAGTCCTCCATACGCGTAGGATCAGGAGGTAGGTTGAGATCTTCATCCAAGGATGTCTCCGTGAGATTTTCATCCTTGACGTGGTCACTTTGTTTGTCCTTTGATTATTTTATTTGTTTGTCAGCCAGTGCCTCAAAGAGGTTTTCACTGTGTGACTTGGAATTTGATTTTTCCCAAGGATTTTCTTTAGAAATTTTTCCCGCTTTTATTTAAGTTTTTTTGACCATGAAGTTCAGCCTCCTCACTGAAGTAGGCACAAGTGTCTAAGTCGATAAAGAAACCTTTCTTGTGATCTCCAATGTGAATTGTATCCCTTATGCCCATGAATTTTGTGATAGCCTCATCATTCTCGAATAAATCTAGTGGCATGTGACATTTTTTGTCCCATTTAACAAGGGAAGGGTATACAAGGTCAAGGGTTGGTTCTGTGGGGGTTTATGGTTATGGACAGCGTGGTTCATAAAAAAGGTTCGTGGAGGCCAGATCCTCATATTGGCTACAATGGGAATCCATATCACTATCTAGATAGTCAAAGCTATCCTCACACTCAGAAAAAGTAACATCATGATCATTGGGGTGTGCTCCATAAGGGCAAATCCCAATGCCGTATCTTTTTATTTTGAAATGTGGAAATGGGACTAGTTATCTTTGTCCTTGTTTGTTCCTCCCACATCCTAGGCCTTTATAGCCCATGGAGTACATCATTTTACTAGATTTTTTAGATTCTAGGGTTCGATAATAGGAAGGTTGAGTATCCTTAGGGACACAAGTTGTAGGTGTATCAAGTAATTTCTCCTCAGCTAACAAGCCTCTAGGTAGGAATGACAGGAATAGTGTGTTCCTCTCTAGGTCTTCTAAAGCGGGTAGTTGGGTTGACCTCTAGTCTTGGGTGACAGTGAGAGGTCTGAAACCAAGAGTGCTTAATGTACATTATACTCCCCATAACCATATTCAAGAATTTTCATCTCCCATGAATCAAATGGAGATGTTGAATGTACCCGCCCCATGAGCGCAAGGAATAAGGGAATCTGAATCCACCTAGGATTCCATGGCCTCAAACTAGAGAGGGACAACTATATTTGTGGAGGGACATGCATAGGTACCCTTTCGTGTAAAGCTATTGAGAGTTCTACAATGAGCAAAGGGATCAAAATCTCCTTGTATTGTAATCGTATGTTCCTCATGCTTCAACTTAATGCATTAATGAAATGTTGATGGCACGACCTGCATGGCATAAATCCATGGTCGGCCTATAAGCATGTTATATGGAAGTTCCAAGTCTAGGACATGAAACTTTGTCTGATGGAAAGTGGGGCCCACCTCCATGGGCAGAGTGATGGTGCCTGCAGATTCCCTTTCCACGTTGTTGTATGTGGTGATGGTGATAATATGGGACTCAAGATCTTCCTCTGTATGTCCCAACTGTTTGACCAACTTGAGCATGCAAATGTTTAACCCAAATTCGTTATCCACAAACACCTGTTTGATCTTCCTGTGGGTGACGACTACCTCAATGTATAAGGGAAGATTATGTGTAGGATTCTCAGTAAGGATCTCCCTATGGTTGAAAGTGAGATGTTCACTTGGTGTGATGTTTTGCCACCGTGGCTTGAAGGTGTACAAGATCGACTTCTAAAGGCACTCCCGACCCTTGAAGAGTTTGGTAAAAAAATGTCTCTATGCACATTGGATATCTTGAGAAGATCTAAGATCAAAATCTTAGCAGATGTCTTTTCAAAACTGTTCTAAAAGGTTTATATTTACTGAGTTACGGGGGTCGACGGAGAAGTTTCCAGAATCAATGAGGCGAGCACGCCTTGTTACCGTTGCGCAATCCTTTCCCTTGATCCGGATGGTATTGACACGGTCAGTAGGAGAGTGAATACACCCAATAATTTAATCATAATGATTGTTGTCTCTTTTGGTGTACAAGTAACTCACGACTTTATAAGTTTGGGATGACTCTCCCTAATCTAGCTTTGAATTTTTTAACTTATCAAGCTTGGGGAATGGTTCTTTATATATCCCCATTTTTTTCGTTAGGTGTTTGTGTTTTGCCAGGGTTATCCACCTCTATCTCCTTGTTGCCAATGAGGTCCTGAATATAATGGTGGAAGCCACAGACATTTTTCTATCTGATGTCCTTTAACGTGATGCATTTCACACTATTCATGCTCCTTGTACCATGAAGGTTTCAGAGTGTTGTCGTCAAATGGTTACGTTTTAGGATAGGTCATCATGTGGGCCGCATCCAATTGTTTTAGTATGACTGAAAATGGTTCATTGAGAGAGGTGAATGTTCTTCACTTTGGTGGTGGTTGAATTGGGCCCTTGGTCAGTTTAAAAGGTTGACCAGTTTGGATCATTTGAACATGTTTGGAATCAGTGATTCCGTCTCCCACCACATTTTTTGTTTTTTGTTAAAAAATATTCAGCTTTTCTATGGGTTTGACACTTTGGTTGTCTCTAGATTGGGTTTTGAGGGTGCCTTTGGCAATGAGAGCCTTTTCTATCTAAATCCATTTCTCGATAACCTCCTCAAAAATTACAAACACAATGCATTTGGAGGTGGAAAGCTATATCCGGGTTGAGATTGGGAATGAAAATACTAACCAGCTACTTTTTAGGGAAAACACAAGGGAAGCGACTAGCTATCCCTCCCCACCATTGGAGGAAGCTGGTGAAGGTATCATTTGGGAATTTCTTGGCGCCACACAAGTCTACCATGGTGACATCACTCTCTATGTTATATGAGAAGTGACGCATGAATCTTTCTGCCAATTCTGGCCAAGTGAAAAATTGATCCTTGTGGTAAGCATGTAAAACCACTCCAATGCTTGACCTCCGAGGACTCTTGGGGAAAAAGTCTAATGAGGTAATTGTCACTATAAGACACCTCTTGACATGCCATGTAGAAATCTTCAACATGATCCCTTGGGTCTCCTTTCCCTTTATAATTTTTCAAACTTTGGCATATCAAATTTCTTTGGAAAGGGTTGAAGGGTCATTGTCTTATCAAAAGGATAGGGGCATAATTCTTCATATTGATATTTCCTAATGCTCCCTATATTGTTCTCTTGTAAGCTTGCAAGCATCACTTTCAAAGACTACACTTCTTGTGTGAGCAATTTTTCTCTAGTGGGAGAAGTGAGGATGTATACGTGATGATACCCTGTGTCTTCTTCTCCTTGGTTTTCTCAATGGAGTTCATTAATTATAACCTTAGGCCTAAACTTTTGAACGTTTTTGTTTGTGTCTTTATGTACATGGGAAGTACTTGCAAAGCTAGTTGTCAGCTTAGGTTACTGATTTTTTGTTGGATTGTGGCTTGGTTTGTGGCTTCTTCTTCTAAAGGTTCCTCCTCTTTGTATTGTGGAGGTTCTTCACCCATCTCATGTTCTATCTTGTTTCTTCATGGCACTTTGATAAAGGGTATTCTATGCCCTACCACTTTATCATTCCCTACGTAAGAAGTGGAAGCATGTCCGCCTGTTAAAATATCTTTCATATTGATAAGGGGATGTTCTTCCTCAGTAGCGTCATTTGTAGGTAGTATTATTTCATTCTCGGTGGGCAATTTGGCCCCTAATTCAATGACCTGTGCCAACACTCTATCTTTGTTTCTGAGAAGAAACTTGTCTAGTAGAGTGGAGTCAAAATCAAAGTTTGTGTGTGTTGATTCTAACTCATTTCCACTATGATCAACCATTTCTTCTATTTCTTTTTCTACATAAAACAACGGTCCTAGGTCATGTCCAATGAATGGATTTGACCCTTGTCTATTAGATGTTTCCCAAGCTTACACTTGTTGTTCCTTGTATGTCTGTTTCTTTAGCCCTAGACGTGTTTTAGGAGCCATGTTTTCATGAGAGTTTTACTAGGGTAAGTTGTAAATGTGTTCAAAGCTTAGTGACCACCCCTAAGTGAGATGTAAAATGTATTTGTTAAGAGTATGAATAAGTCAACAATGTGATAATACCAATGTGATAGAGTGATAAATCACCAGTGACACAAGCATTTGGTATCGAAACCTGTTTAAATGAAGGACCTCCTTGAATACGTCTCAAAAAGTAGTTTCGCGTCGCAAGATGATTAACAAGATGTCTTCACTTATGCCAAGTTCAAGGAAATGAACAAAACATAAGTACATACAAGAATTCAATGTGATCTCCTAATCAAGATATACGATGAGCGAGCTCAAACTCGATTAAGACCTATATCTCAAAAGGTTCCAATTACAATTCACGAATGACACAACAATATCACCAAGATATGTTAACCCACTTTGCGAGAAAGTGAAGTATTGATATCAAGGTATTATTGATATAACACACACAAATGGTAACACCTAGCACTCTTCAAAATCGAGGGTAATAATAGAACCGAACTAAAAAGTTCAAAGTATAGCTAGGAATAGTTAAAAATGTGTGCAGCATAACCTTACAATATAGATATTTATGTCGAGTTTACAAGAAACAAGACATAAATATTGAAATTGTAGTGATACGATACAAACAAGCTAACTCTTCTAAGGAATTCTGCGGTGATGAACCATGCCTAACTACAATGACAATCTTGACATGGGTATCAAGATCACAATGGATACTAATGACGTGAATACGACTCCGCACACTTTAGACGTTTAACTTACCCAGCCGCAAACATGGATGGGTGTAAACAGACATAAAAGTGACTGAAATAGTCGATTGGTAACACAAAGGTAGTCACCCTTCTTCTGATCAACAAAGTGTCAAAATAATGTGAAGGACGAAAAAATTGTTGGCTTCACTTCGGCAGAGTTTCGCCTTGCCTTAAGGCAAGTAAAAACTAGGAGAAAGTAATGCATCACGCATTTCTCAATGAAAATATGGTTCACAACTCAACACTATTTTATAATGGTCAAAGTGGGCTCCTCGCCAAAGTATATATTCCTAGGTGGTTCTCTCATCCTGGGTGCTACAAAGATTATCCATGAGCAAGAATATTTACCCAAAAATTCACAATGACTAGTTTGGGAGTATCTCGACTTTTCCCCTTCAAGCACATTGGGCAATAAATGCATCCAAATGTGTACTTAAAAGGGTCACGTAGGGACAACTTGTAACTCTATCTCATAAAGGATTTACTAGTTAGATAGGTAGTGTAGAGCACTTCCCATTTCGTCCACAAGGTTCCCTCTTGCGTGGACTACTTTTGGGTTCCTGGAACCACCCTCATTGTTGTAGCTTAAGGCGTTATGCCAAAGGGGTTATGTTCTTGTTGAGCAGAGAGGGACGTACCCTTTTCTAAAACTTGCAATATAGTGTTTTGAATATGTTGTTTGTTTTATCTTTTTTAATTAGATGTGGTTTGCTCGAACATTGTTTGGCAACCTATATAACAACTGTATTAGTAGTTTTCTGAATTTTGTTTCGATTTCTCCATTCTTTGAAAAGTGTTTTGGTCATGTATAATGATTTTTAGGAGTTTTCCATCAAAAGAGAAGCCATCATTTCTGATTCTCTGGATCATCCAAGGATGCAAGAGAAGAGCATATGTGATTGTCTCCAAAAATCCAAAAAGATATCAAATGGAAAAATACTTTAATTCAACTATGCCAATTTAACCAATTCTAACTCAAATATTCCTAACAATATCAAAGCATCAAAAGGACTTAAGAATCATTTTTGATTCCCAAGATCACCCCAAGGGACGCAAGGGAAGAGCATACGCGATCCTTATTTCTATAAGTAAATAATCCAAAATACTATCTAATCAAATACAAACATGTAAAAGGACACATGCGCCCCTTTTTTAACACATGCGCATGGGTTAGGGCGTATGTGCCACCTAAGGTTGTTTTCAGCTCACAGTGTACCTGTGCCACCTGAGAGATATGTGCACCACGAAAATAGTATACGCTCCACTAAAAAATTTCCTATGCCACTCTGTGGAATTGTTAGATTTACCAAGCACCTGCACTACCAAAGAGGTATGTGTGCCACAAAAATAATGTATGCGCTACTCTGAGAAAAATAGACAGAACAACCGCATTACTAGAAAAATGTGCCTGGGCCACTAAAACAACATGTGCACTCTAGTTAGGGCATGTACGCTGATCTGATAGGTTTCATAATGTACTGAAGGTACAATACAAAATGATGTTTGTTCCTGGGTTAGTGTACCTACGCACTGGTTAGGGTATGTGCACCAGGGGTTGGCAAATAGACTAATAGGTTTTATCAGTGCGCTTGTGCCACCAAAGAGACGTGTGCACCCCAAAAAACTGTTCCTGCGCCATAAAAATCACGTCTGCACCCTAAAATCATTCATGCGCCAGACCCGCAAACCAAAATACGACAACAATCACAAGAAAACTCACAATATCTCAAATTTTGACAAGTTAGCTTAAGAATGGAAATAACCCATTAAAATTATGGCTATGAACATGAAATTACACATATCAAATGAGCAAAAATTCTAAGAAAATGGACATTAATTGCTACATGTGCATATCAAAAGTTAGCCAAAACAATGAAACTTAAACTAAAATGCCGTGGGACTAAGTGTCCCACTGGGCATGCCAAATGTGTGCAAGTATTTATACAATTTAGCTAAATTTAAAGCAAGAAACTACCACCTAGAAATAGCTTCCTAACCTAGCTAAAAATGAGAAATGTACACCATCATGATGAAGAAATAAGAAAGTCCTACCCTTAACATTAATAACTTTGAAATGATCAAACATAATGTAAATTAATGAACTCTATTCTCCTTAATTGCCTAATTTAACGTTAAAATGAACCTAAGTAGTTCAATAGAAATCAAATTATATTTTCTTGCTTTGATCCTTCAATGGATGCTTGGGTGTGAGGCTTAGCCTTCAGGAATGAAGGATGGGGATCTCAAGAATGATGAAAGGCTATTAGTGTGAAACTATGTGCTTACTTTTGTCTCTTGAGAGATTTAGGTGTAAGTGTAGAAGTAGAGGGAGGGTTGTTTATATTGCCCAAAGGATAAAGGATTTAACCCATCCTCATGAATGTGGGACTAATGAATATGTAGAGTTAGTTATGGATAAGGGGGGTTTTAATGGGGTTGAGTTAAATTTAGGAGGGTTTAGTTTGTCCTCAAGTGGCTCATGTGGATAAAGGGGGTGTATTAATTAATCAAGATGCTTAATTAATACATGTGCAAGCTTTTATAAGCTTTTTGATGGATTTTAGTGTGATTTGGACCATTAGGAAGGGATTAAACCAATTAAATAGTAATTTATTGATTTAATGAGAAGGGGGGGGCTAATTAATTAATAATAACTAATTAGATTAGATAGAAGGTGTTGATTGACGAAGGGTCGTTAATTAGGGTATGTGTTGGATAGGTGACTTAATTAATTAGCGTAATGTAATTAATTAACGACAAGGGAAGAGAATATGAGCGCTATTGATGATATGTTGTCAATTTGCGGGAAAGGAGATAATTAGTGCAATTTAAGTATTTAAATTGCTCAGGCGTAATTATAGGTGTCAACACCACCCATTCTTACTAAGTTATTTTGTTTCATTATTACACTTGTCTTTCCAAAATTTTCCTTATGCAATTCCCAATTTATTTGAAATGCACCTAGCGATGTTCCATTTTACAGTTGATTTTACTAAAATACATCTATGTTTTACATCTTTCAGATATATTTATCCTTGATTCATTGCCAATTATTACTTAAATCATTTGAATTGTTCACTTATTTACCATTTAGGCTTGTTGTTTTCGCATACTTCCAGGTATTGGTTTGTCTTTCATACCAATAACCCATGATTTTATGTTGGGAACAATGAATAATAGTCACTATGTATTAATTCCTTTAATGAACTCACTTGTAACACCAATTTTCATGATGAAGCTTAAATAATCATCAATGTTACATTGACAGACATAGGATTACAGTTTTAAACAAATTTCTCTTCATATACAAAAGATAAATCATATTTCTCATTTTGTTTTCATCTAATCATTAGATACAAGAACTCAATCATACTAGTGATGTACTAATCAACATCAGGAAGTCCTTCCTAAATTACCTCACATCTCTGTAGAAATATTTTGCTCCTTACCGGAAATTACAACAAGTTCTTATTATTGTACTCATCCTGGTAGTCTACATTTTCTGCCATATCGTTTCCACCATTTTTTCCTAAAGTTACAGGTGAAGAAGAGCGAATGCTCCTGTATACTATTAATATTTTTTTTGACTAGAAATTTTTTTCTTAGCCTTTTTGGCTAGTTTCTACACACTGCTTCCATAGTAGATAATGCACACCTATCTACTCCACCTACCCATTTTGGGTTTAGTTTCATGTTAGATTAAAGTTAAAAAATATTCCATCAAGATAGTTCAACAATCAAGCAACTCCCTTGTTGATTGTTATCAATGAGTTCAAGTTGTTTACCTTGAGTGATTATTTTCACACTTTACCACCTACTCCTAGCAATCATTCTGGTTTCATGTGTCATGAAGGACTGTTAATTTTTTTCTCTAACTTCTTTAGCACCGAACCTAAAGCATAATTTGGCCTGATTCATTCTCTACAGTTCATCCTTCATATATCCATTTTTTTTTAACAAAATAATTTATTCAATTAGCGTAAGGACCTAATAATTCCAAGAGCTACAACCTTCGGCTCTGATACCGAAATGTCACAACCTCAATATTACGCTTCATCAAACTAAGTGATTTTTTTTCTTTTACCCATTTTATTATTTTCATGCCTTTTATTATTACTATCTTAAAGCATATTAATCCAACATTAATTAATGTTCAAAATCTATCCTGATAACCTATGATAACCATGTGCAATTGCAAAGGTTTCAGATCCTACTCAATCCCCCTTCAATTCTCTACATGAGTCAATATACCCAGTATATCATTTGGTTAGACCTTTTTAAAGGTATAGAGAATCACATGTCTCTTCTTAGTGTCATCTAGGAAAGTATACAACTAATTCACTCCCGCTCATGACATAGTTTAAAAGAATAAATTGTGATAGGAAATGTAATTTGTCATTTACATTATCTTGGCCATAATTTTCTAGCATTATGCTAGTAATCTTGGTTTTATGAGTACACATAAGCCACTTCAAAAAAATTCCTACATTCACCGCACAACCATCTCATTCATAGTATCAAGATTCTATTCTATTGTTTACTTATTAAGTTTATTGTTTCTCAACTATAACAAATTATGACATAAGGATAGGTTTAGGATAGTACAATAATTAAATCATTTCAAAGTGTCAATTAAACATTGTTACTACCCATTTTTTTACTTAGGACAAATATGTATATCTATATTGTTCATGAGTTTACAAAGTACCTTCGTGCTTTCTTACATATCATTGCATCTTCTTGTAGACACCAAAATTAGGTCACACTCCCTTTGGTCCCTTGTCAAATATATACCTTGAACACATCCACCTAGCCATGGCCCCCTTCACCCCACTATAATATTAATTTAATTCATTTAACTAAATTAATTCATTATCCTCATAATATTTATTATTTAAATATTAAAATTGGGATAATGGCCACATATCCATCTCACCTAGACACCTCATCCAACCACCTCACCCTAAGACCTATTCTTAGTAAGTTGTCATAACTAACTAAAACCTACCCAAACCCTAAAATCAATGACTACATTCCCTCTAACCACATTCCTGCTTGTGAGAAGGAAGCTTCTAGTCTAATTTGCAGAGTAAACGAAATGAGATCCAAAAAAATCAAGGGGATCTACCTAGTTTAGTAAACCTAGGAAATCTTGCCCTAATCAACGTCGGTTACCCTTAATTGCCATTGGTTAAGCCGGAACCAACGTCGGTTACCTTTTAACTCCCAAAACAACATTATTTCGAGGTTGGCACATTGTTTTTGAAGGTAAGCACATTTCTGAGAGAGGCATCTTCTGAGAACAAGTGACGAAACTAGAGTTGCATGTAAGTAGAACCAACATCCGTACAAGCATCAGAACACCCATAGCCAGTAGATGAAGTAATCACACAGCCACCTGCCTTCATGGGAGCATCCAAGGAAGAGCCAACACTACACCAAGTCCATTTGATCACTCACCATTACCAACCAGGCATCAAGCTTGTACAAATAGTAAGTCTGTTAACCTGCATTGGTTCTTTGTCATTTGAGCAGATCCTTTTACATTTGTTATTAGTTTCTACTTTCATTTCCATTTCCCCACCATTTTATCTCCATGTGAAATCAACCACCTCTTTACCCGCACCATTGAACTATCCATACTTGGATTTTCATCATTCTTGTGCATCTCCAGGATTCATATGAATCTCGCCATTGCCATTCCACCTTCATCTATTCTCGGATCTATCACCTAGCCAAGTCTTATTGAGTTACCTGTACCCCGACCATACCAACGCCAGTCACCCATAACCATCGCTGGTTAACCTCAACTGACATCGGTCTCTGTGTCTTTTATCAAAAACCTAGATCAGAGCCTAAAACCACCACCAAATACCCTAAACTGACCAAAATATGACCCGAACCAATAACAGTATCTTGACAGTGACCTTGATGTTCAGATTCAATCATAGCTTAGCATGTTGTGAATGAATTTGCTTATTGTAGATGAATGAGATACCTAAATCATTTAAACTACAATATGGTTTACTTTATTACCAGCATTAAGTTTTTTTAAACGGTGGATTGACAACCATCTAGGAAGTACCACACTTCTCAGATCTAGCACATGCTAGGTAGTCCATTGCATATATTGTTTAACTTTTATTCGGTGGTCTTGTGTTCCATTGCAGGTAGTTCCTCCAAGTAAAAAGGAATTTCTCACGATCAGTTGTGGATTCTGAAGTCATACGTTGGCAAAAACCTACCAGCCAACATTTAAATAGGTATTCCTCCTACGCCCATTACCCTTATTTGTTTCGTCATTTTCTAAGAAATTCTCTAGAATCAGGTGAAACATTTTGGCATCGGTTAGCCTGTGTCATTTTCCAGCTAACATTTTAGCCCCCAATTCACGCACAAACACATATTTATCCTACATGTGTTATATTTTTGTGTCACTTACATAAAATAGTCTTACCCCATTAGTACCTGTTCACATGGTACTGACGCATCGAAAAGAAAGTGCCCTCGTATTCCATGTCAGTTTTCAACCACTCCCACCTAGCCCTTCACCACCTTCCATTTTATCACCTGCCATGGAACCTATCCAACCTATTTCTATCACTACTAGAGATGAGGAGTTCACATGACTCCTTGACCAAAACCATGTCACCTTACATTTTTATCTTTCCCACTCATCCACTCAAGATGCCTCAGGTTAGTTGATATATGGCATGCCTGTATCTATCCCCTCGAAACTTGCTCCTACTCCTGTGTCAGCCCTTTCTGGCTCCGCGTTGCCTACATCTACCCTACCCCTAGTCATTTCACAGTTAGGCCCTATACCCGCTATGACTGTCATGTCTGCTACATCCAATGTACCCACCACAACCACTATCCCTTCACCAACCACCTAGAATATAACATCATCTATGCCTATTGTCTCTCATATACCCGTAGCTACACTACCACCCCTGGTGTTGGTGACCCCTACCCCTTTTCAAAATATCATCCTTTCTATTCCATAATCATTAGCCCCCATTACCACTAGAGTCACCACGACCCTTCCGCCTCCGTATACATACCATCAACATCCTCCTTTTTTATTTGTCACTCATCCTAGGCACATACCCCCTATTTCACTACCTTCTTTTCAATCCACCTATGTGACTGCACGATATACTGGAATGCCACCCCCATCATATGCCCAACACCAACCCTCTTACACTACATGAGGCACCCAACCATCACAACCTACCAACGACCTAATCAAATTAATGATGGACATGATGAAAAAATTGGAGGCATTGGTTTCTAGCTCTCAAAACACTCTTACCTATGAAAAGATTTGTAATGAGCCTATACACCCATCTATTCCTATTCATCCATACCCCATGCATTGGTAAATGCCTAAATTCAACCGTTTCAATAGCAAAGAAGACCCTCAACAACATTTTGGTGTTTCAAACTTGGGTGCTACCAAATTACCCACGATGATGCTTTGCTCTTGAGGACCTTTCTCGTGTCTGTGACTAGACCTACATTAGATTGGTATAGTGGGTTACCTAGACACTCTATATTTTCATTTAATCAAGTGGCCCAAGCCTTCTTGGATCACTTCTCTATTAATATTGTTAAGAAGGTTACCATGACTGACCTATACTCCACGCGTCAGTATGATGACGAATCTATCGCAGGTTTCATTGCTCGCTGGTGTAGCCTGATTAATCAACTCACAATCCAACTACCATAAACCGAACTCATCGAGCTCTTCATACGGGCTTGTGCTAGAAATATCTCGCCAACCCTGTAAGTCCAAACTTTCTGAAGCTTCAAAGAAGCATTCACCATGGCAAAAAAGCTAGAGATTCACACCATTGAAGAGAAGAAAACCCAATTATGCAATAAAAATTTGGCATTCAAGTCGAATGATACCTCTTCTTCTTCCAAACCATAGAACAATTATTCAAAGGCCAAGGGGGGACCGCTAATGTAGTGGTACTTAAATCCATCCTATCTCATCTATCAAATCAGGCTAGCCCCTCATCTAATCTCTCACCCATCTAGACTTTTCAATTCAGACAAGAACAACAAAAATACACCCCAATTGGGAAGCCTTATTCTTCTATCTTAGAAAAGCTCATTAAAGTTGGGGCCATCACCCTTCCGCCTATAAAACCACACATTGGTTTTGACCCTTCTTGCCCCACACCCGCATGGTATAAAGAACACGACTTCTATAACTATCATTGAGTAAAGGGTCACAGTGATGGCAATTACATCACTTTCAAAAACATTTTCCAAGAAATGCTCGAGAAAGGTGAGTTAACCTTGGATAATCCTAACACACCTGCCAATCAAAACCTACACATATTTAAGAAACCTTTTCCTAATCATGCCCATTCATCTTGATCAAACTGGTGAAACCTCAACTCATGATAGCCATACCCACGAGGTCCACGCTATTTTCAGCGACACACCCATTACTTCTGAATTACCTCATATTCCTTCCATAGAGGAAATTCTAGCCCGAAGTCTTCCACCTACACTTGAACCCACTTCACCTATTCCTCCACCCATAGAGGAACACCTTTCACCTCCTTCCTCACCTGTGGAGGAGCCTTCCGCTAATATAGAGGCTATTTCACCTTTGGCTTCTCCACTTAGAGAGCCATCATCCACAGTACTTCTTCAATCCATGGAGGATACTTGTTTATCTCCTCCACCCACAGAGAAGTACCCATCATCTCCTCCACCTACAGAGGAGCACCCATTTTCTCATCCACCTATCAAGGATCCAGTAGAGATACCTTTGCCTCTAGGCAAACATTCTCCATCAGCTACCCAAGATCCTGCAGACCTACTTTCGGCTCTCTTACCCACGGAAGCTGAAGCTAACAAATTCCCCATCTCTAAGACACATTTTATGAGAATTGCCATTAGGTCCTCATCAACCTCACCTACAGACATTCCGTTCTCACGTTTAGTCGATCGCTTAGATTATGTGGATAGAGCCTTACTGTGGGGGCATCTTCTGCTTCCTGTCTCAACACAGATGCCGATGTCACTTGCTCACACTTCCACTATCTACCCAAAGATATTTCGACCAATCAAACCAAACACAACCACCTCTATCACAAACTTCTTCCATGACACCCATCACAGCTCAACATACACCCTCACCCATAACCCAACATACATCTAAATCCAAACCAGCACCTACATCATCTTCCTCGACTAAACCTATTACTACCTTAGGGGTCACCCCAACCACTAGCCTTACTCATCCACCTATCAAACTAGATTTAGCTACATCCTCCACAGTCAACACCAAACCTACTCCAGCACCCAAATAGAAGAACCAACCCCATAGAAGTCACACCCCGGTTGCGCCAAACGTACCTTCATCACTTTCACCCATTACATCTATCTTAGGACCTCAACCTTCCAGTGTGGTTAAGAAACCTCCACCCATCAATAAACCAAAAACACAACTACCCATTCCTTTCTCATAGAACTCTAACATACCCAGGCACCCAACATGACTTACACCTACACCTGTAGCATCTTTACCACCCATACCGCCAATACCCTCAGCAACCTCTTCACTACCCACTACACTTCAGTCTCTGTCTCTGACACCAACTACATGACCCACGTCATCTTCCTTTATAACACCTCTGTTATCCCTGTGGGTCACTCGCCCTCTTCCCCCATCCACTTTTCCCTCTAGATCTCATACACCCATATCACCTTTACCCAAGAAGGTGCAACCCAAAGACAAAAATCCACTACCCTCCAATAAGGTAGTCAAAACAACCATACACCCTCCTGCCAGTTCATCTACCATACCAACACCCAAGAAAACATGACCAACACCCAATACCATGCCTGCACCCAAAACTATAGCTTGACCCACTCCCCCTCCTACAAAGACCATTCCACAACAATCAGCCGCACCTACGCCCAAACCCACTTTCACTTCCCATTATGACCCACTAGCCGGGTCTTATGCCAAGATCTTAACCAAACTCCTTGAGACTTCTTTCATCACATCACCTCCGCTCAGACCTTATGACCCCCTCAAACCCAAGCCAAAAGGGTTTGATGACACTTAAATTTGTGCCTACCATAATGTGTTAGGGCACAATGTGGAGAACTGCAAGGCTTTGAAGACCGTCCTTATCCAGTTATGTCCTGTTGAAGAAAACTTTGATGATGATGACCTTCTTAATGCAGACCCCATTTCACCAACACCCATTCCCATAGTCCTTCCCTCACTGCCTACTCAACAAACATGACCTCCACCCCCACAACTCTTATAGCCACCCCCAAGATTTGAAATTAACATGGTTCGCATCAGAGAACTTGCCACACCCTTACCTAAATGTCGTTGCGCCCAGCTCACTTCACAAGGATTTTCTCCCCTGGTAGGTTTTTTCCCATCATGTCATTATACCACTCATCCTACACCTTCTCCATTTGTCAAATCCCCTCAGATCAACATGATCCACGTCACTACCCATGCTCAGAGACAAAAAGGCAAGGAAAAGGAAACTGACTCACCAACCAATCTTATACCCAACATACCATTTACACCCACACCTAAAATTATGATCCACGACCCCACATACCCTATTTCTAATGGGGTCACACATCGCACAATGCTCAAACAACTACACCAACCCCCCCTCAAAATTTCTCTATATGACCTCATCCAAACCTCAGAATCCCAGCGTCAAGCTCTCATGGAGGTTCTTTAATCTATTGAAGTTTTGCCCAATGACCCTACACCCATAGCCTCCATTATCACACCCCATAATGTAGCATCTCTCACCAAATATCCACCTTTATCCACACCTCACTCTACTCACCAAGAAATCTCCCTTAGCTTCTCAGAGGAAGAGATTGCACCAAACCAAACGGATGACCCAGACCTAGCTCTCTTCATCTCTTTCCACATCGAATGATATATGTGTATGACATGTAATGATTGATGGGGGCACTAGCATTAACATCATTTCATCTCATGCATTCGCTCAAATAAGCATACCTGACAATTGCATGCATAAACATGCCGGTCATGTTGCATTCATTCAATGACACTATCAACCTCTTCACTAGGCACCATCATCCTCCACATTTGTGTGGGGCCCCCACACTATTCCAGAGTTATTTTACATCTCGGAGGGGAAATTTCAGTACAACATGTTGCTTAGCAGACCCTGGGATTCATGTCATGGGTTATGTTCCTTCCACTTTGCATCACTGTGTAAAGTTTGAGAATGAAGGACACACCTTATACTATTCCAGCTGATCCTTCACCTTTTAAAACTTGCAACGTGCTTTACCGACCTAATGACATGCTTATACCCATTAAGGAATCTACCTTCACAACCACTACTGCTTCACCTACACCTCCGCTTACCAGTAAAGTCGCTACCTCAACCGCACATACCTCCTCCATTACTACCCCACCGCCACAACCTCCACGGCCAACCCATCAAGCCTCCCAATCCGTTAACTCTGCCTCCACATTGACCTCCGATACATCATCTATTCTAGCTACCCACATACTGACCATCGATCCTTTGGAAGGAATTTTTCAACACCTCACTCTGGAGGAGTATCGCCTATATAGTGTCAACACATTCCGTACTCCACAAGAGTGTCGAAGTCTTCACCAATATCCTCACTATGATCATCGCACAGGGGAATTCCTCCTTTATGGTCCTCCTCATCTTCGTACAGGTATCACCTATGAGGGACTTGATACTACCACTTACACACCTGAACCACCATCACAAACCCACCCCATTTTCTGCTGACTTCCAGTCTCTCACCAATCACTGTTTCACCCACATCTTCCTACACTGATGTACATGGAAGGGGTTTTTGTTTTGGATTTTATGATCAAGGTCGCCATAATGTTATTCCATGTACTACCCATAAATATAACGATCTTAGTGGTATCGGCTTTGCTGAATCACCTACCAAACAGGCCCGCATTGAACTCATCGAGGACATTAGCCCTTCTGCCCTCTTCACCCGCTCCTTCATCACCACCTTCGCCGACGGACTTGATGGATCCAGAATCCATCCCTCCTAAATTTGTTTTTTTTCATAAACACCATTTCCTTGGGGCCTTTGAATTATCAACGTGAGGGTGAGGCTCATTTTTCTCATCCCTTCCTATAACCCTGAAATGATCGATGATGATACACCTTCAATTAATGGCGTTCAATGTCAAGATGATGAATCTATACTCACCCTACCTTGGTGAAGAAGACTCATATATTCATCAGTCATTACCCTCTGAGATGCAAACCATGTTGAATGAATTGACTATCGAGATCAACATTCATACTTAAGATGACCCACATATCCTAAAGATCGGTCAATCTTTAGATGTTGTTAAATTGAAATCCATCACTTCTTTTCTCAAATATCATAACCACGCTTTTACTTGGTCTTACGCAGACATGCCCAGTATTGACCCCACCAAAGTGGTCCACAATATCGTAACCATTCCCGATGCCAAAACCCATCAAAAAAATTTGAGGAAAATGCACCCTCGCATTGCCCTTCTCGTCAAAGAATAACTTCAGCGCCTTCTTTCTGTTTCTTCATCTTACCCATTGATTATCCCCATTGGATTTCTAACATTGTCCCTATCACTAAGGTGACAGGAGGGACTCCACATTTGCACAGATTTCTATGACCTCAATCTAGCTTGCCCAAAAGACAACTTCCATCTACCTGGTATTGACCAGCTGGCTGACCCTTACTGCTGGTCATGAGATGCTATCAGTCATGGATGGCTTCTCGGGCTATAACCAAATCTTTCTTGCCCAAGAGGATCAACACAAAACTGCATTCATCACCCCTTGGGGGACCTTCTGCTATTGAGTCATGAATTTTGGCCTTAAAAACACTGGTGCCACATATCAGTGGGCTATGACTTATATCTTTCATGACATCATGCATTATATATTAGAAGATTACGTGGACGATCTCCTAGCCAAATCTAAACGCCACTCTGAGCATCTCACCATCCTAAAAACCATTTTTAAACCACCTCATTAAATATTGCGTTCACCTTCAGCCTAAGAAGTGCATCTTCGCGGTCACTCTCAAGGAAGCTCCTAAGGTTTATCATTTCCCTACGTGGTATAGAAGTTGACCCTGCTAAAGTCAAGGCCATTCTGGAAATGCCTTCACCCACTAACCTTAGACACCTCCATAGCCTACAAGGTAAGTTGCATTCTATTCGTCATTTCATTTCATAATTATTTGATCGATGTCAACCATTTCAATCATTTGCTCAAGAAGGATTTCTCCTTTAAATGGGATGATGACTACCAACAAATATTTTGAGGCCTTAAAATAGTACCTTCTCCAACCACCAGTACTTATCCCACCTAAATATGATCAACCCTTCTATCTACACATCTCAGCTACCAACCACTCCTTAGGGGCCATGCTCGCTCATCACGATGAACAACACAAGGAGTAGGTGGTTTATTTACATAAGTCGTAATCTTTTAGACTACAAAACCTGATACACCCATCTCGAAAAAACTTTTTCTTAGCCTTAGTTTTTCATTGCCACAAAACTCCACCATTACCTACTCAACCACAAAACCTATGTTGTGACCAAATACCGACCCCTAACACTTCATGTATGCCAAACCTTATCAAAATCAGCGTTGCCACAAACTGGCTTATGCTTCTAGATGAACTTGACCTCGAATTCATTAATCAAAATTCCATCAAGGGCCAAGTAATCGCCGGACCAATTGGCTGATGCACATAATTTCCAGGGATCAACCCTCTAATTTTGACTTTCCAGATGAGTCAATTGCTACCCTTTCCCTAGACAAACCCACTTACCAAATGACACTCTTCTTCAATGGTTCCAAGTGTCAGCGTGGGGATGGGGCTGGTGTTATCCTCATTCCACTTGATGGTGAACCCATGCCGTTGTCTTTCAAACTCAATTTTTGATTGTACAAATAATATTGTCGAATATGAAGTGCTCGTATTAGGTCTCCAGGCCACCTACGCCCTAGATGTCAAATCAATCAACATCTTTGGTGATTCTCAATTGGTCATAAATCAAGTCAATGGTGTATACCAATGTCGTAATGAGATACTTCAATAGTATAAACATCATGTAGACATAAATTTTACCACCTTTGAATGTTGCGCCCTTCAAACCATCCCCTGTTCAACCAACAAATTTGCAGATACCATGGCCTGCTAGGCTTCTACAATACCTACTTCGCCTACCCATTCTAAAATCTATATCACTATATAATGACTCCAATCACCCTCTTATTTACCTTGCGACATTTACTCCATCGAAACTCCTACCCCCACCTCGAGTGACCTTTGGTATAAAACAATACTATGACTATATTTCTCTCTCCATCTTACCTCCTGATCTCACCCGTAATGGACAAAGGTCTCTCGTTAAGGAAACAACCAATAAAGAATACTCCTATAGGAAGCTTTGCATATTGTGCCATTCAACAAAAATCAATTTCCCTAGAGTTATTTACACATAAAATTCTTTCGTAATAGCATTATAAAACAATAAAAAACTCAATCTACACCTAATTTGGTCTATCATTAAGATGAAAATATTCTCTGGTTTCTCAAGATCCCAACTAAACCATTTTCTCTTCTAGCATAGTGAATATTTTGTCACAATATAACAAGAAACTAACTCCAAGCTTCAACTCATGAAAATAAGTACAAGACAACAACCCAGTCCCGTTAATCTCCCAGATTTAAAACCTTAACCAAATTTTTATGTTGAATAGGCATCTATATATAGATTTACTCCATTATCTAATAGACCTGGAATCGACCCAAGGAATTACACCATACCCAATAAATCTCCTTTGGAGATGGGTTGGGTGTTTAGCCACCCAGACCCAAATTATAACTCAAATACCATAAAAGAACACTTGAAAGTAAAATTTATTCATACACCCAGAAAGGTTATCCAAATTTAAATTATATTTTAGCAAAATCCATTCAATCAATTTGAGATGGAATAACCAGAGTAAGAAATATAAATCCATGCATGGGTTTGAAGTCCTTGAAATCTGCTTCATTATTTCCTTCCAGGCTTTTAGAAAGTTGAGTCCGTTTCCTCAAATATTTAAACTCTTCTTCTTCAACATACTTCCAATTTATATTTAACTAATTTTTTCCCCTTTATTCTATCCTAAATAATATCCATAGAAATAGTTTAATATCATCAACTTGCACAAATTTGTCAAGGAAGGAAACTCAAATGGAGGAAGAGCTCCAAGTTAAAATAGAGTGATCAAAATATAATACCAAGTATTGTAACTTGATAGCTTCTTGGAGAAGCTTCGAGCTTACCAAAAAATTAGTACATGCATTGAATGCATTCATAAATGCTCTGTGCCATGTTTATGACCTATTTAATTCTCACTAGTGTCCCTCCCAATATGGTGGTGGACGATCAATCGAATATTTATTTTAAAAACAATTTTAAATCACCAAAACTTCCATGGGGTTAGTTGACAATTTTAAACCATAAATATTATTCAACAATCAATAAACACTCAATAACCACATTTAAACCATTGGAAATTGATGGTGATCGATTACAATTTAAAAACAATACAATATAAGCATTATGTATGGTGAGATTAATCAAACAATAATAACCTACAGGGTCTATGACCTGTATACCATGAGAGAGTTAGTCATTTTGCAGTCAACCATATTTCCACACTAAAATAATAATCTTGTAACCTTATATAGATCCCCTTCATTATGAAATCATTATTTCTAGCTAGATAAATCGTAATATCAATATCAGATTTGGTAACTAAGCAGTATACCAATGCATGAAATCATTTATATTATAAAAGTGGATAACTCATAACTCACTACATACCATGGCGTGTTACCTTATTTCTTACAAGTGCATCAATCACATAGTACATCATGTACCACAATCATTGCGCAAAACATGATAAGTAGATTAAAACATCATAGTAAGACAAGAATAAGTCATAAATGCTAAGTGCTTTACGAATGCTAAGTGACAAGTGTTGTTGTGCGGTTGTGCATGTAACTACATGTAAGTGTGTATATCCTTTTTAGGATATACATATGCACCTGTAGGTGCATACCCAACTATGCAACATGGAATATTCCCTGGATCTTGTAAACCATTCCACATCTTTTGACTTATTCTTACGATGAAACATACCAAAATTATGGGATGTGACATACTTCCCCCCGTAATGAATCATCGTACCAATTATTTTTACTCGTTAATTATAATCATAATAATAAATCTCATAGTTATATCTAATAGCTAACGAGAATAGTCATCATTTTCTTCCAAAAAATTCTTATTTTTTAAGTTTTTAGCCTACCTATTTTCAAATTTATTGGTTGTAATAGCCTTTCAACCAACAAAATTTATCACACAATTAGAAATATGACATAATTTTTGTCATTACAACCAGTCATATCATGTAATATTTTTTAATATTCATAAAAAATAGTAAAAAATCGTTATATATAGTAGAAACAAACAAGGAAAACACTTATTTTAACTCCACCCATTCTTACCAAGTTATTTTGTTTCATTATTACACTTGTCTTTCCAAAAATTTCCTTATGCAATTCTCAATTTATTTGAAATGCACCTAGCGATGTTCCATTTTACAGCTGATTTTACTAAAATACATCTATGTTTTACATCTTTCAGATATATTTATCCTTGATTCATTGCCAATGATTACTTAAACCGTTTAAATATATTTGAAAGATGTAAAACATAGATGTATTTTAGTAAAATCAGTTGTAAAATGGAACATCGCTAGGAGCATTTCAAATAAATTGGGAACTGCATAAGGAAAAATTGGGAAAGATAAGTGTGATAATGAAACATAATAACTGGGTAAGAATGGGTGGAGTTAAAAGAAGTGTTTTCCTTGTTTGTTTCTGTTATATATAACTTTTTTTGACTATTTTTTATGAATATTAAATATTATTACATTATATGACTAGTTGCAATGACAAAAATTATGTCATATTTCTTATTGTGTGATAATTTTTGTTGGTTGAAAGGCTATTACAACTAATAAATTTGAAAAGAGGTAGGCTAAAAACTTTTAAAAAAAGAATTTTTTGGAAGAAAATGATGACTATTCTCGTTAGCTATTAGATATAACTATGAGATTTATTATTATGATTATAATCAATGAGTAAAAATCATTAGTATGATGATTCATTACGGGGGAAGTATGTCACATCCCATAATTTTGGTATGTTTCATCGTAAGAATAAGTCAAAAGATGTGGAATGGTTTACAAGATCCAGGGAGTATTCCATGTTGCGTAGTTGGGTATGAACCTACACGTGCATATGTATATCCTAAAAAGGATATACACACTTACACGTAGTTACATGTGCAACCACACAACAACACTTATCACTTAGCATTTGTAAAGCACTTAGCATTTATGACTTATTCTTGTATTACTATGATGTTTTTATCTACTTATCATGTTTTGCACAATGATTGCAGTACATGATGTACTATGTGATTAATGCACTTGTAAGAAATAAGGTAACACACCATGGTATGTAGTGAGTTATGAGTTATCCACTTTTCTAATATAAATGATTTCATGCATTGGTATATTGTTTAGTTACCAAATCTGATATTGATATTACGGTTTATCTAGCTAGAAATAATGATTTCATAATGAAGGGGATCTATACAAGGTTATAAGATTATTATTTTAGTATGGAAATATGGTTGACTAAAAAATGACTAACTCTCTCATGGTATGCAGGTCATAGACCCTGTAGGTTATTGTTGTCTGATTAATCTCTCCATACATAATGCTTATATTATATTGTTTTTCAATTGTAATCGATCACCATCAATTTCCAATGGTTTAAATGTGGTTATTGAGTGTTTATTGATTGTTGAATAATATTTATGGTGTAAAATTGTCAACCGACCCCATGGAATTTTTGGTGATTTAAAATTGTTTTAAAAATAAATATTCGATTGATCGTCCACCACCATATTGGGAGGGACACTAGTGAGAATTAAATAGGCCATAAACGTGGCACAAAGCATTTATGAATGCATTCAATGCGTGTACTATTTTTTCGGTAAGCTCGAAGCTTCTCCAGGAAGCTATCAAGTTACAATACTTGGTATTATATTTTGATCACTCTATTTTAACTTAGAGCTCTTCCTCCATTTGAGTTTCCTTCCCTGAAAAATTTGTGCATGTTGATGATATTAAACTATTTCTATGGATATTTTTTAGGATAGAATATTTGAGGAAATGGGCTCAACTTTCTAGAAGCCTGGAAGGAAATAATGAAGCAGATTTCAAGGACTTTATAAAAACCCATGCATGGATTTATATTTCTTACTTTGGTTATTCCATCTCAAATTGATTGAATGGCTTCTATTAAAATATAATTTAAATTTGGATAACCTTTCTGGGTGTATGAATAAATTTTACTTTCAAGTGTTCTTTTATGGTATTTGAGTTATAATTTGGGTCTGGGTGGCTAAACACCCAACCCATCTCCAAAGGAGATTTATTGGGTATGGTGTACTTCCTTGGGTCGATTCCAGGTCTATTAGATAATGGAGTAAATCTATATATAGATGCCTATTCAACATAAAAATTTGGTTAAGGTTTTAAATATGGGAGATTAACGGGACAGGGTTGTTGTCTTGTACTTATTTTCATGAGTCGAAGCTTGGAGTTAGTTTCTTATTATATTGTGACAAAATATTCACTGTGCTAGAAGAGAAAATGGTTTAGTTGGGATCCTGAAAAACCAGAGAATATTTTCATCTTAATGATAGACCAAATTGGGTGTAGATTGAGTTTTTGTTTGTTTTATAATGCTATTACAAAATAAGCCTATGTGTAAATAACTCTAGGGAAATTGGTTTTTGTTGAAATGACACAATATGCAAAGCTTCCTATGGGAGTATTCTTTCTTGGTTATTTCCTTAACTGGATAATAGAATTTCAATTATTTGTTTCCTTAAAAATGTCTCTTGTTACGTCATACTAGGAGGCCTCCTCTATAAGAATGGCTTTGATGGTATTCTCTTACAATGCCTCATGAGTTTTGAAAGTCCTTATACAATTAAGTAAGTTCACAATGGCATATGTGGAGGTCACTTTAATGGCCTTGCTGTTGGTAAGCATATTCTTCACCTAGGATATTACTGGCTGACCCTCAACCATGATTGTTGCGACTACATACAATTTTGTGTAAAATTCCAACAACATGCCAACCTTCATCATACACCCAGTCACGCCTTACAAGTCACCCGTGACCTTTGGCCCTTCTCTCAATGGGGTTTGGATCTTGTCGGAGAGATCAACCCTCATTCTTCCCAATGCCATCAATGGATCATCACTGCTACCGAATACTACACAAAATGGGTTAAAGCCATACCACTCATCTCCACAAAAGCCAAGAAAATATGTGAGTTCATCAATCATCACATCATTTTTCGCTTTGGTGTTCCTCATCGCCTCATCACTGATAATGGAAAAAAAAAATTAAAAACAAAACATTGTGAAAAATTTACGACGCCTTCAGCATTCAGCTAATATTCTCATCACCTTATTACCCATAGACCAACGGACAAGCCGAATCCACTAACAAGACCTTAAACAAAAATCTCATGAAAGTAGTTAATGATACTGGGAAGGATTGGCATACGTACATTCCTTTTTCCCTATGGTCATACCACACTAGTATTCACACTTCCACTATTGCTACACCATTTTCTCTGGTCTACGATATAGAGGTTGTTCTACCTCTCAAAGTCCATATTCCCTCACTCTGCATTTCTCTCCATGACATGCTCAATGATGATAACTTTCGTCAAGACCGTTTAGCCCAACTTGAGTTATCAGATGAATGTCATCTTAACACTCTTGACCACCTTCAAGTTTACCATAAATGTATCAAACTTTTCTACGAAAAATGTGTCCATGAACAAACCTTCCAAGTCAGTGACCTTTTCCTAAAAAAAATGAACATGTAACCAAAGCAGAAAAAAGTAAACAGGGAAAATTTTCTCCTAATTGGCTTAGACCATACATTGTGACCCATACTTATGGATCAGGTGCTTATCATTTATCTTCACTCGATGGTGAACCCGAACCTGAGCCCCTTAATTCCTTGCATCTTTGACCATTCTACTGTTGACTTTTATTCCTACATCACTTTTTTCCTCTTTCCATGCTCATCCCTTGAGCGCTATCCACTTCTTATACCTCACCAATAACTAAACAAGAATCATGTGAGTTCCTGTTACTTGTCATCTTCTCTTGAATATGTGTACCACGGTGCTACACATAGCATGATTCTCATGGATAATTTTCGTCTACCTTTAGATGAGATCCCATGGTCGTTTCACCTTGCTTTATAAACAAGAATCTTCCTCTTCATGTTGGTCTTTTCCATGACTCCAAAGCCATTACATGGGACCCAACTCCTTCAGTCAAACCTCTAATAAAAATATGACTCCCTCAAAAGAAAATCTTCCTCTCAAAAATCGCTATTATAAATAGAATGCTCCCTCAAAGGACAACTATGTAAGGCTCTTTCAAAAAAAAAAAGAAAAAAAATGAGAGAAACAAAAGCTTCCCGCATCAATCAGCTTCACGAAGACCTCAAGGAGTTAATTTCCTCATCCCATATAGACTTCCCGCATTGATCAGTCTATCTCAAATCTCAAGTCAAACAATAAAAAAAATTTGTCATGGACTTGCTCATTGTGACCTCTGATATCTTGCCTAAAGAGCATGTTACCTCATACCATAAAAAAATTCACCACCTTTCACCCCTCTCACCATTCACACTCCCATTTCCTACTGCCTCAAGGGACCTCTTGGAAACCATGACACTTGGTGATCATGTGACTACTTTTCACCCTTAGAACAATCAATCATGCAATGTATTTGGTGTCTCACGTTCATCACCTCCTCCACAGTATGAACCTAACCAATCATGCAGATTTCTTGCTTCCTCTTATCTTTTAACTTTCTTTATTACGTATTGATTACCATATACAGGACTTGGTCCTCGACGCTTCCTTTTGGGGTAATCTTCTTCTTCCACCACAATCAAAATCACCTATACTAAGTTACCCACAACTCACCCACACCTAACAAAACTAAACCCAAGTCATGCCTATGACCTACCATCTCATTTTCATACCTCCTCATATTCTTCCCTAGCTTATGGGAGAACTACATTGGCCTGAGGTCCCTTTTTGCCGGGACTATGTAGGTAGCACTCTGAGGGCATGGGGCCCTTGGAGGTTAGCTCGGCCACTCTCTACCCTAACCAATTCATCTTTCATCTTCCTAAATTACATTCTACCCTAGTTAGTTTCCTTTTTTATATCAATAATTGGAAATTAAACCAAACAAACAACAAGTTTCTTAACATTTTTATCATCATCACAACATATGTTTATTATGACTACCATTTCTCTACCATCATCATACATGTATTATAAAGAATCTTAAACATGACCCATCCCATCATTCATTTCAAAAATTAATGAATCACAACTTCAACCAACTTAAACTCAACCAAGCCTATTATCTTACTCAATCCATGCCTAAGACCTTACTCAATCCATGCCTAAACCAACCTAACTCAATCCATGCCTAACACCTAACTCGATCCATGATTATGACCTAACTCAACCATGCCTAACACCAACCTGACTCAACCATGCCTAACACACCTACCATAAGTCCATCTATGCATAATAATAAAATGTTATCAACACAAACACATAATTCCCATAATCATCATCATCTAATAAATACAATATCTATATACATAATTGTCAAATGTCTTTGGCACGTAGGCCAGTGTATATAATCTAGTCTCTCAAAACTCTCATACATCCGCACCATCTTCGGCATGCAGGCTAGTATATGATAAAAATATAATAGCTCTCAACACGCAGGCCAGTATATGATCAAAAATATAAAAAATATCGACATACAAGCTGGTATATATCAAAATCAAAACTACATCAAAATCGAGGGCCATATATCAGACATCATCGCGGTGGACATCCTCCATATCTGTCTCTCTTATCCTCCCTACTCCCATTTTTTGCCCTAAATCCATTTTTATCCTACACTCACCTCACTTGGCCACACCACTTGACCTTCTTGACCTTACACTTTATCCCCTCACCTCATCCTCATTTAGGGACTTGTTATTTTACCCATACCTCGGCCCTACTTGTGTTGTGACCTAGATACTTGGACCTGGACCATCACTAGTGACGTAAGACCCCATGTGTTCGATATACCTTGCGGCACTGTTACTTGTGTTGATTGACCTGCTGACCTTACCTTACCTCTTGCCATGACCATTTATCCTGACCCAAACCTCGGTGTACCGAAACATACCTAAATGTTCCTGCACCTAACCTATGTTGTGTTTCCTGACCATATGCTATACCTTGGATACCAGAATCACCTCAACCTTGTTTGGATAAACCTATCAACCTTAGACAATGTAGAGTTTTCCTACTCTTCAGCCTCGTACTGTGCTGTAGTTTATAAGTGTGTGTGTGCTTGACTGTTACTACCTTTGACCCTGACCCATTACCGAGATTACCTGAGTAGACCTTTATCCTTTTTTCCCCTGTTTCCCACCCTTCTCTTCATCACACTCACCTTTTATCAAACCACTCACCGATTCTACCTTCTACCTCGTTAGTTCCTGGTTTGAGGGAGATAATCTTCACCCACACATGGGGCAACCACATCTTATTTTTTTCAATGTCACTTACCAATACAAGCAACGCAACAAAAAGGTGTAAAATGTAGACACCAAAATTAGGTCACACTCCCTTTAGTACCTCGTCAAATAAACACCTTGAACACATCCACCTAGCCATGGCCCCTTCACCCCACTATAATATTAATTTAATTCATTTAATTAAATTAATTCACTATCCTCATAATATTTATTATTTAAAAATTTTAATTGGGATAATGCCCACATATCCACCTCACCTAAACACCTCATCCAACCACCTCACCCTAAGACCTATTCTTAGTAAGTTGCCATAACTAACTAAGACCTACCCAAACCCTAAAAATCAATGCTTACATTCCCTCTAACCAAATTCCCGCATGTGAGAAGGAAGCTTCTAGTCTAATCCACAGAGTAAATGAAATGAGATCCCTGAAAATCGAGAGGATCTACCTAGTTTAGTAAACCTAGGAAATCCCACCCTAACCAACATCGATTACCCTTAACTGCCACCGGTTAAGCCGGAACCGCCATCGGTTACCTTTTAACTCCAAAACAACCTTATTTCAAGGTTGGCACATTATTTTTAGAGGTTAGCACATTTTTGAGAGAGAGAGAGAGGCATCTTTTGAGAATAAGTGACGAAACTAGAGTTGTATGCAAGTAGAACCGGCATCCGTACAAGCATCAAAACACCCATAGCCAACATACGAAGCAATCACACAGCCACCTGCCTTCACTAGAGCATCCAGGGAAGAGCCAACACTACACCAAGTCCATTTGATCACCCACCATTGCTAACCAGGAATCAAGATCGTATAAACAATAAGTCTGTTAACCTACATTGGTTCCTTGTCATTTGAGTAGATCCTTTTACATTTTTTATTAGTTTCTACTTTCATTTCCATTTCCCCACAATTTTATCTCCATTTAAAATCAACCACCTCTTTACCCACACCATTGAACTATCCATACCCATATTTTCATCATTCTTGTGCATCTCCAAGATCCATACAAATCTCGTCATTGCCCTTCCACCTTCATCTAATCCTGGATCTATCACCTAGCCAAGTCTTATTGAGTTGTCTGTACCCCAACCATATCGACACTGGTCACCCATAACCATCGCCGGTTAACCTCAACTGACATCGGTCTCTGTGTCTTTTATCAGAAACCCAGATCAAAGCCTAAAACCACCACCAAATAGCCTAAAATGACGAGAATCTGACCTGGACCAATAACAGTATCTTGACAGTCACCTTGACCTTTAGATTCAATCATAGCTTAGCCTATTGTGAACGAATTTTCTTATTATAGATGAATGAGATACCTAAATCATTTTAACTACATTAGGATTTACTTTATGACCAACATTAAGTTGTTTTAAACAGTGAATTTATAGCCGTCTATGAAGTGCCACACTTCCCGGATCTAGCATCCGCTAGGCAGTCCACTGCATATATTGTTTAACTTTTATTCGGTGGTCTTGTGTTCCATTGCAGGTAGTTCCTCCAAGAAAAAAGGAAGTTCTCACGATTAGCTGTGGATTCTGAAGTCATACACGCACAATAACCTACCAACCAGCATCTCAACAGGTATTCCTCCTACGCCCATTACCCTTATTTGTTTCGTCATTTTCTAAGAAACGCTTTAGAATCAGGTGAAACAATTATTTTACACTAGATTCAAGTTTGATTAAATGATAATACAACTTGATCCTTTAAAGATTAAGATTTCTGCCAACAAGACAACAGATTGATTCTCATTAGCTCATCATACCATTTGTTTTATAACATCTTACTTATCTAATGTTAGCAAATATAAGTTTATCATTTATAATCACCACTTTAGCATACATCCATATGTTCTTTCTTTCATTACTATTTATGTATATTTTTTTACCTCTAACATACTTAATCAAACTTAGGAAGTTGAGGTATTAAAGTTAGTAATATGGTTTACACCATTTCATTCTTAGATGAATAGTAAAATTTATTAGACATGTTTGTCTTCATTTAGTGCCATATTATGTTACATCTTTACTATTTCGATAAACAATTATATACTCGTAAAAACATGTCATACAAAAATATTATTTCTCAAATATATTTAGAATACTTACTTTATAACAACAACACTAGAATAAAGACATGGAGACCATCATAATGATATACGTAGGTCAACTTTATATTCATAATTTGACACAAAAGTACATAGTCTCGATAAATAATATCGATGTTGATATTTTAATACAAGAATCCCGTTTCCTTTGTATATTAGAGAAGTAATACATTCAATTTTTAAACAAATACAAATTCATCTATTACATTCATATGAAATAGTACAAATTTATCACAAAGTGTCGTAGCCAGTCCTTTATCCATTTCAACATACTTTACAAATCCTGTAAATCTAAAAATGATAATGTACAGCTTGTACATGGCTAGTTTGCAAGAACTGGAATGGATTTACATTTCTTAATCTAGTTGATCCATTTCAAAATAATGGAAAATAAAATACATCCTTTAACATTAATTAATACAACATGAATACAACATGTAAGCAATACTTTGATGATCTCACTAAATGACCAACCCATCTACAGTTAGCAAACATCTGTATAATCCAATCACAGAAATCCAACTTCATGAACTAGTTTCTGTCAATCAAAAAATGTTTCAGAAGTAATAGCTATAAATTCACACCCTATTGTCTTCCATAAGAGATTTAATCTACACAAACAATGTACATCAATAGGAAACCAAGTCCCCTTGCTACGTTTTTTTATTCAACACTCATAAAATTTCCCTTTCACTACCAAATACTGAAGAAAGAAGACACAATTACTCTTTTGATTTTTATTGAAACAACAAGTACCCAATAATGATCTTCTTATGTTTCTAATTTTTCTATCTAATGATTTTCAAGACATTAGATATTACCCCTTTCTCTTTATTTTATGCAAGTAGCCAACTTCAACACGAATCGATCACTTATAACTTAAATAATCAAAATGTAAATGCATGCAAAACTTAAACCAATATAAATACCACAAATATGATTCCACACATTTATATATTCCAAACATGGGTTTACCTAGCTTGTCATAAACCTAGATAGTGAACAAAAGTAGGGAGAACGTAATATGATAAGAACTTTAAAATGTGCAGTCAAATACCCTGATAAGCAAGAAACCATACTCAAATTCCCTAGTTCAAAGCTTTATAGACTCAAAACTATTATGAAAAACCTTTTATCAGCCACCCAGTCATGATTATGCTATTTCATAATAAAATAATGAAGCAAAGAGATTAATATATCCATTCTAAGCAGATTGAATACCAAAAATTTTTTGGGAACAAAACATTGGTTTTAAATCAGTAATTAAAATTTGATGTAGGAGCATCCTTGGAGCTACATTCAATTGCATAATTCTTGTTGTTTGGAGTTAATATGAGTGGTAGGGAGCTTCAAAGGATCCATGTGAAGGTGCATGGAGCATCTTAAGTATTTGATGGAGTTGAGAATTTTGAATTGATCTTCTTTTATGTTTCCCTCCAAAAGGGATATTGGGAAATTCAAAATATGTAATAATTTATATGGGTTTGTAAAGGTGTTATGAGTTTCATGTTAGGTGTCTAGGTGGAAGTGACTAAATCTTAAAAGGAAATATAAGTCATTAAAAGGTAAAAACTAATGTAATATGATATATTTGCTATGTAGGAACTTGAGGGTTTTGTGAAATTTGGTTAGGGATATGAAGATTCAAGAGAGAAAAGATATAAGCTTGAGAAAAATAGTAATGGGGATTCAATCCTCATGGAGAGGAGGAAACAATACATGGAGTTTATAATTTGATACATTTTTTAAGGAAGGAGAACTTTGTTTTGGTGTGTAAACTATGTATTTGATCTGTAGTTTCCATGTTGCATGCATTGGTATAAGGTAAGAATATTGATATATGTGTGAATAAGAAACTCTTACTTTGGACTCTGAGTTGATGTGAGGTTGGGAACTAATTACCATGAATGCTATTAGAGATTCATTGATGTTAACTCAAGGAAAGTACTATGATTTGTTATGGTGAATGTCTGACTTAGCAGTACTAACTCTATTTTTCATGCAATTAATTAACACCAGGAATGTGACAACTTTGAAATGTATATCGAATAGTGTCGGAATGATTGTTGTGTTTACAAGATAGTCTTGTAGACTAGAGATATTAGTATCCACTCAAATAGGAACTTTTGATAAGACTTGCATGCATCTTGAGGAAAGGTTAACTATGAAACTATGACTATGTTGCATTATTCTATTTGGTCCCTTATCAGAGAATCCTTGGAGATATATGTTAACTAAATGTCACTGAGGTGAGGTGTAATCACTAGTTTAAACGAGTTCAGAGACCTTTAAAGGAATCGTCAAGGCGATACCCTATTTTGACTCGTTGGTTTTGGTCAACTACCCTGTGACTGAAGCATTTACACTCAACTCCCAATCCACTGGTAAATTTATCATGTAAACAACCTTGAAGTTTTTTGGTTTGAATTTTTGGAAAAGTTATGACAAGAACACTTTTCTCAGGTTCACTGTGCAAGCTTATAAGTGACTAAGCTAGGGTTAGTGATTTGAGGCCCTTAACAAGACTATTTTATTTTGAATATGGTAAGATATGATGGAAAGGAAATCTTATTATATATTTTGAAATAATTTGGAATTTTGGAGGGTTATTTTTGAATGTTTTCATCATAGTTTTGGGCTAAGGAGTTAGAACACAATCAAGGCTAATAAAAGGGATGTTTTTACAAAGGAAGGTATAGTTGCATTTAGGGACTGCTCCTGAAAATTTATACACATATGTAAACCCATAATGGATATCCAAAGCACTAATTTTCATGCATTGAAGATTCAAACAAAAATCAAGATAATCATGACAATATCCCTAAGAAGACCTAGTGAGGGTGTGGTGACAAAATACAAAAAAGAAACTATAAGGAGTTGTGTAAAGAGTAGAGAATTGAAACTTGGAGGGAATGTCAGGGGAATTTAAGTACAAATATTATATGTAATACATCTATATGGGTAGCCTTAGAATCCTAGTTGCACTAGTGAAGTAGAGAGCTATGTTCTTGAGGCAAGAAGGGGAAGTTTTGAAAGTTGAATGTAAGTAAACTCATCTGAGTTTTGTGTAGCATTTAGATGATTTCTTTGACATTTTATAGAAGTGATTTCATAGGATGAGTGATAGGTATGACACATTGAGTGTCTTGGAGGGAAAGGTGCTTGCAAGGAGATATAACTAGCAAGGAAGGATAGGGACAATTTTGGCAAAGGGAAGAGTAATGTGGAGTTTGGAGTTTTGATTGCCTTTCTTGGTTCAATCTAAAAATATTGTGAGTGTTGTGAGAGGGTAACTAAGGAGAGAATCTTGGGGGGGGGGGGAGCTTAAATTTTTTAAGCAAAGAGTTAGTACTTGAGACTAAGAGAAAATTGAAGGATGGTTGTGTTAGGAGCTCTTCATGTAAATGAATAAATTGACAAGTTCAAAGGACTGTCTTTGGGGAAAGAGGAGGTAGGGTATGAATTCAATGCCAACATTCAAGGTAACATTATTTCATTGTGAAAACATCAGAGCATTTATATCAAATATTTAGCGTTTATGGGTTGTTTTTTATCCTCTTGCAGAGTTATTTTAGAATTTGTTTTACTAGAAACCTATTGAGATTTTTGAAAGGATTGAGTATAGGCTTGTCTCTGCATAAAAATTCTACTATTCCGGTTAGGGAAAAAACCAGGAAATAATACTCCCATACTTAGGATAGGCTTTGTGTATTATGCAATTTCAACAAAAATTGATTCCCCTAGATTTATTTACACACAAGATTATTTTGTAATAACATTATCAAACAAATAGAAACTCATAATCTACACCCAAATGGGTCTGCCATTAAGATGAAAATATTCCTTGGTTTCTTAGGATCCCAACCGAACCGTTTTCTCATCTAGCACAATGACTATTTTGTCACAATATAACAATAAACTAACTCCAAGCTTCGACTCATGAAAATAAGTACCAGACAACGAGCCAGTCCCATTAATTTTCCAGATTTAAAACCTTAATTGAATTCGTATTTTAAACGTGCATCTATATATAGATTTACTCCATTATATAACAAACTTGGAATCGACCCAAGGAAGTACACCATACCCAATAAATCTCCTCTAGTGATGGGTTGGGAGTTTAGCCATCCA